>CM030848.1:7395300-7630300 GCA_018105865.1 Metaphire vulgaris | reverse complement strand
AACATTACAATTTCAATTTGCTGCACTCATAATTGCGAAAAATTATTATTATTGATTGATTGGATGACGATAATTTTGAAACATAATAATATAATAAAAATAATAATAATAATAATAATAATAATAATAATATTATTATTATTATTATTATTATTATTATTATTATTATTATTATTATTATTATTATGGCGTATCTGTTAACACACGTTAAGTCATTCACAAAGTGAAGAAATAAAAGTGCGTAGCAGTTAAGGGGTGAACAACTTGCCCTAGTTCGCTACACAGTGGCTTTATGGTCAGATTCGAACCCGCTACTCTCCGGTTGCGTGAAACGAGCCATACCACTGCTCCACCACGGCCCCAAATATATTGTAGATATGAGTTAAGTTAACGGTCTATACTTGAGAAATTCAGAAAATTGAGCAGTTAAAAGCATACAAAAGTATAATGCACCGCATATTTTCTAAGGGGAATATATTATAATTTGAACGAATTCCAGCATTTATTTGTACAAATAAGTCTTTATGCAGCCAATCCAGTTTTCTGCATATGTCTTGAGGTGGAGACTTATTGGCCTAAGTTATTGGCTTTGCACCAATTGAATGTCGTGCAGTGGAGAGATTTTGTAGAAAAATTTCGACACATTTGTTTGGTTCGTGCACTGTATACACAAATATCCGCGCAATCTGTTTGCAGGAGAGGAAAATCCCCAGTGATCTTCGGCGCCAAGACCGACCTGGAGATGAGGGAGTGGATGGTGGCAATCAAGCTGATGTCTGACAAATTGGTCCGTCACCCCACCTCACCCCCGACCCCGAACCATAGCGGGGTCGCCGGCAACCTGACGCCGACTCGGAAAAACGCCGACGCCAAGTTCCCGGGCCTGCCCCACCGCCCCGAGAACCGGGGTCCGGCGTTGAGAAAGGGTGACGTCGTACATCGCAGCACCCCTCTTCTGCTGCAGCAGCAGCAGCAACACGACGGTGGCGCTGGTGGCCACAGCAGCAGCAGCAGCAGCAGCACGAACGTCAAGAACGCCCTGCGCCTGTCTGACAGTCTCCACTGTGGGACATCTTCTGGTATGTGCACACTGCACAGGCATAGACTTCTACTAGGCAGGCCTAACCTCTCCACTTTTCGAGAGGCTAAGCTTGGGAAGGGAAAATGTATTGAACTATAGGCTGTGGCGTGGCGTCTTTTAAATACTTCAATAACATAATTAAGCATTGGTTGGAGCCACTGAATAGTCAGTCAATCAATCAATCAATCAATCAATCAATCAATCAATCAATCAATCAACCAATCAGTCAATCAATCAGTCAACTAATCAGTCAATCAATCAATCAATCGATTTGTCAATTAATCAATCAATCAATCAACTTCTATGGCGCCACTATCATAATGCCCATGGCATCAGCCGATGGCGCACCAAATCCAAATATTGAATTAGAGCCAGGTCAAGCCGAAAAGATCAGTCAGAAACGGCGGAGGAGCAATCGAAGGGGATAAATAGTTAGCAAAAGTTACATCTGACTCAAAGGCACCGTGCATGATATACGTCACGCTCAGGTGGGAGGGTCTAAGAAAGTGTTTTAATTTTTCAGAATCGAATTCAAAATATCTCGTCACAGTGCAGGCAACCGACGACTCAGCGTCTCACCAGTTGACCGGAGAGTATGACATTATAGTCAGTGAGTCGGAGATCAGTCTACGGCGACCGAGCTCTACCGATGACCGGACGAGCATCTCGTGGCCGCTCCAGTACATCAGAAAACTGAAGAGTGAATCTAAGACAGATGGATTGGGAGATCTCATTACTCTAGTCGCCAGCAGGTCGGTTATTGCTTGATTGCTTCTATAATAATCTTAATATCATACTTCTTGGCGTAGCCACGGGGGGATGTCCCGCTGCCGCAATGTTCCGTCTAAGCTGCGCGGCTGCGCGGCTGCGCACATGACAAGAAACGCCGCACAGCAGTTTTCAACCGCCGCGCAGTGATTTTGAATTTAAAATAACACTGATTTCGTTGTTGTCTGGGGTGACATCATCTTCATCAGTGTTTCTGTCTCTCGACAGGTCCAGGTATCCAGTTTTCTCACTCCGATCGATTGCTTGCTTCTTCTTTGAGTTCCTGGTATCCTTTATTCGTCATCCACTCCAACATCATCTTTCTCGGTCTACCTCTCTCTTTCCCTCCATTTCTTCGATTATTGTTCTTAGTAGAGAGTCATGCCGGAGGACATGTCCCATCCAATTTCTCTGCCTTTTCCGGATTGTATCTATCAGGCTTCTTTCTTCCTCTATCTCCTTCATGACTTCCTCGTTTGTCTTATGCTCTGGAGTGACGTATGTGAAAAAATTCAGATGCTCAGCCAGTGGCGTCATTTCACACTTTTCTTGGGGGGGCGAGAAATTTTTTAAAATTTTCTTTTACAATTTTATAATTGGAAATTTTTTCGACTATTCCAAAAAATGCTGACGACCTTTTTTTTTTTTAGTCACCTCCCTGTTTTTTTCTTTTCTTATTGCACATTAATACATTATAAATTAATATTTTCATTTCCTTGGGGGGGCCACGGCCCTGTTTTTGTTTTTTATTGCACATTAATACATTATAAATTTATATTTTCATTTCCTTGGGGGAACATTGTGACGCCTCTGTGCTCAGCCATGAAAAGATGCCGCTCAGGCACTATATTTTTCCGCGCACACTCAAAAAATTAGAGGGAACATTGTGTCCCAGGAGCCCGGAACCCCTATTCTGGCTGGATCAGGTCATGGGATTTGTTTGTTTTCAATGGGGGGGGGGTTAGGTAGCATGATTGAACAGAATACGTTAATGTGTGAAGTGGTCGTCCATAAATTACGTAACGCGATTTTTGCACTTTTTTACCCCCCCCCTCATCGTAACGCGACGTAACAAAAGTCGGACCTTTCTAAAATATGACGTAACAACAGGCCGACCCCCCCTTTTGGTCTCCCGAATCCCGAAAAGTCTTGACAAGCGAAAAAAGTTCAAGGTCATCCTTTCCTCTCCAAATAACCTGACATCCTTATGCCTTATGTTTTTCCCTCTTCAAATCGCCTGACAAGCGAAAAAGGTCATCATCTTAAAATTTTGCATTGCGTTACATCACACTCACGGAACCCCCCTTCGTCACATTTCTTAACAAATGTCCGGACCCCCTAGGCGTGTTACGTCATTTGTGGATGGCCCCGAAGAACTCCTTTGTCCGCTTATTTTTCTTTTTACCAGAAAATGATGATAATAATAAAATAAATAATAATAATGCACTTCTAAAGCACCATTTCTAATACTCAAGGGTATCAATCGATGGTACTTCAAATCCGTTCGCAAAAGACCAGGTCATTCCAGAGATCAGTCAGAGGGAAACAGCAAGACAGACTATGGAGGAAATGCTAATCGGAAGAGATGTGTTTTAAGCCTAGATCTGAAAATGCTCAGTTTATTGGAAGATCTGACAACCAGAGGGAGAGAGTTCCAGATTTTTGGCCCAGAAATAGAAAAGCTCTCTTACCAATTTCGGTGTTTGTTCTGATATGTCCTGCTATACTGGCGCTACTTCGTTTTTGGGAATGAGATTCTCTGCCTTTCTCTCGTGCCCCTCCTCCTCCTCCTCCCTAGCCTCTTCCTCCATCTCCTCCTAGTTATCCTCATGGTTGGTAATTGCAAAGATAACTTGAAGTCACTCTAATTGCTCTACGGTTCTCTGTTGTCCGAATTGAGGTTATCGCCCACCCCCTCCTCCACCCCCATCGAACGAATCTATTGCAATCAGCACAGCTGGACAATTTCATGACAGATCGAATTTGAATATTCTAAGGGAACAACTATGGGAGAAGTCTGGTCTGTAACTGATGACCGTTCCTGTACAACTCAAATTCAAATCGCAAAACTGGTGACTATAGTAGTCTAATGTTCTTCACACACCAACGATTACAAAGGATCAAGAACTCGCCGCGTCGGACTATCGCTTCATCATCATCATCATCATCATCTTCTTCATCATCATCATCATCTTCTTCTTCTTCTTCATCATCATCATCATCATCTTATTATTATTATTATTATTATTATTATTATTATTATTATTATTATTATTATTATTATTATTCGTCGTCGTCGTCGTCGTCGTAGTCATGTGCCATGTATTGCTATGTCGGCGACCATGGATTTCCAATCTTCTCTGTTTCTGGCTTTCCTTAATTATCAGTTCAATGTTATCTTTAGTTCTTGTTGTTTCCTTTAATCTGTCTGCGTACTTTGTTCTTTGTCATCCTCTGGCTCTTTTCTCCTCTATTTTTCCTGTTATGACTAGATTTTCCAGACCGTCCTTTCTTATAAGATGTCCTAAAAATTCCAACTGTAGCTTTCCGATTTCCGAACTATCATTAAGACGCCCAAATACGATCATATTGCGTCTGTTTACAAATCACTTCGTAGGTTCCCGATTAAGCAACGATAAGCCTAGAACTACCGAAGCGTTGGCTAAGCATTCGAAATGCACTCGCATTCAGTGAGATAGCGAGCGGTCGACGATACGACTGAGGTGCTATTTCCATGAACTGCGTGCTGCACTTTGGTAGGCCTACATAAAAATATTATTTTCCCCGAAAAACAGCTAACTATTCTGCGTTTCTCTCTTCGAGATTAACAATCAACAGCAGGCTCCTAAGTCAATCTCTACAGGGTGTAAAAGTGAAAAGGGCACCCCTTTATGATATTTAATATCTCGGCTGCGTGTATAGCGATTTCAATGAAATTTATAGGCCATATACCTGGGAATGTTTTTGATGCAATTGCCAAATTTCATGCTGATATCTTTAGTGTTTGCTTAAATATGGCCAAAAAACTAAAGAGACCCACATTTTGAAATTGACATTGGAATATAACGTCATAATAAAGTGATAAAAAATTAACAATTAATTTTTTATTTATTTGGCTCTGAAAAGGGCCGTTTTAAAGGGGGTTTCAGATGATTTGCTACGGGAGCAGGTGCTCAAAATGCCCCCTCTCAGCCTTCACACATGCCGACAAGCGCTTCTTCACTGACACTATCGACTTCTTGATCTGGTTCTCAGGCAAAGTCTCCCAGATATTCTTTAGCACCGTCTTCAACCCCGTGATGTTCTGTGGAATTGGCTGGGACATTTGATATCTGTCGAGCATGATTCCCCAGACGTGGAAGTCAAATGGATTGATAACTTGGGAGTTGGGCAGTCAGTCATCTTTCTTGATGAAATCTGGACAATTTTGCTACAGAAAATGCTGGGTCCTGAGAGCAGAGTGTGCAGGTGTTCCGTCTTGCTGGAATATGAAATCTTCTCCAAGCATATCATGACAGTCCTGCAGCCAATCATAATGCGGCTGTGTTTATCTGTTGGCTGTAAGTAACCCTTGACCTTGTCTGGCGCAATGACAACGACGCAATTTTAGACTTTAAAAACGATACAAATTACTATGACGTTATCTTCTGTTTGTCAATTTTAAAATTTGGGTCTCTTTAGTTTTTTGGCCATATTTCAGCAAACACTAAAGTTATCAGCATGAAATTTGGCAATTGCATCAAAAACATTCCCAGGTATATGGCCTATAAATTTCATTGAAATCGCTATACACGCAGCCGAGATATTAAATATCATAAAGGGGTGCCCTTTTCACTTTTACACCCTGTATGTACTGAAATATGAAACTCGACTGTTATGAACGGCGAATTGCTACTAGCTGTTGTTATTCCATTGCAAATGCCAAATTCTCGGAGAATTCAGGCAGGTTGCAATAACTTTGCAACACAGTAGGCCTAATCCATAAATCCATCCTCCATTTCTCCGTAAATTCTCTCGCCATTCTCTCTTTTCTCTATGTTTTCATTTTTCTCCCTTTCCAAGTTTCCCTTCCTATCTCTCCTACCAAAATCACGTAATACAAAAGCCCAGTGAATTTGGGTAAACACTTTAAAGGTCATAACAAGTGATGGATATAGGCCTACAAACATAAAGCTTACGAACTGATGGAAACCAGACACAGCACTATCTTTGATGTCTAGGGTCGAGCAAGTTTACGCAATAAACAGAGCAATTCAGTCGCTGGTATTAGCGATATAAAACCTAGCTTGGCTTTGCATTCTAGTTTCCTATCTGCTGGTTAGTCTAGACTCTAAGAGTCTAGACGCACGTTTTATCTGCAGCTATTAATCTGGAAACTATGCTCAGCAAACTCTTAACAAGTCGCGATTTTAAGGATTTAGACAAAAAAGCAAAATGCAATTCAGTGTTGGAGTTGGGATTTGAGTTAGAGGAGGGTGAGGCCTGAAATTCAATGCATGACAGAGACTGCATGTACCAGATATGCGATTTTTGGAAAGTTAGCTGGGGAGGGGTTCAACCCCCCCCCCAACCCCCTGATGCAATTGCGAATCAGTTTGGAAGCTTGGAAGAAATTCAATTTCCAAAACGCTGCAATTACAAATATTCGAGTATCGGTTTATCAGAAATGTGTGCAAATGACTCACTTAATTAAGACAGCTCTTCCTAGGATTAAATGATGCCAAAATCAAGGAGGACATTTTTGTTGGTCCTCAGATCAGACAACTTATGGGCGGGGTTATTTCTAGGATTATCAATTGGGGGGTGTCGGTAAATTCTGGGGGTCCTCTGCCAAAAACGTCTGACAAGCAAAAAGGTCATCCCACCGACAGCTGAAATTGGGGGTGTTGGGCGATGCTGGTCTCAAATTTGGGTGGAGGGTCTTTGGGTGTGTGTGTAAAAAAATATCCCTGCTTATGAGTGACAAGCGCTTCGAAGATCTGTTAGTTAGTCCAGAAAAAGACGTTGCTACCAAGACGTTGTTGACAAGTTTCTTGGCAACTACAGATCCACAAACTATAGAGCCATTCACCTGATAAATAAAATGATTGAAACATATAGAAGAATGAAGTGCAACATGTCACTAAGGATTCATTTCCTGCACTCACATTTGGCATTTTCGCGTCAAATCACGGTGCTGTTAGTGACGAACATGGCTAAAGATTTCACCAGAAAATCTCAACAAAGAAGCAACGCTACCAGGCAGAGATATTTTGACACCCCCTAACACTCCAACACACTCCCCTCCAATTTAAGACCGACACCCTCCCCCCAATTTCAGCTATGGGATGACTTTCTTTCCTTGCCAGACTTTTTTGGCAGGGGACCCCCAGAATTTACCGACACCCCAAATTGATAGTCATAGAAATAACCCTGTTACCAGGGCAACTGGAATTCCTATATGCTGGATGATTTTTTGCTGGACACTGCAAAGTGATGCGCCCGGCATTGAGTACAAACGAAAATCATGATCTAAGGCTCTAAGCACTGAATTATGCCAAGCGTAGTAGTTAGTATTTTCTCTATGAGAAACAGTTAACGCTATTAAATATGTCATTTCTGATGGATGGTTGACTGTCTGATCCTCACAGTTCTTGCGTGATGCAGCAAAAACAAAACTATATTTCTCAACACCCACCCGGCACCTCTCACAATCACCAAAAAAAAATTTCAGGAAGCAAAACTTTCTATAGTAATTGCTTGAGTCTAAAGTACTGAAGTTCAGTAAGATACACGTGTGTCTGGAAATTCAAATTCAATCTCTCACAATCACAAAATTGGCGATGACTGAGTCAATGAGTTAGAGCATATACTGTACCATGGTTATAGTAAAACAGCTGAAAGTTGAGGCAAGTTATAAATTAAAGTCTATTGACACAACATCGAAAACTGAGATTCCTATAATAGATTCGCGCGTGTTCCTCATTTCTTACCGCGGGCCGGTTTAAAGGCCTTGGTGGGCCGTATCCGGCCCGCGGGCCGTACTTTGGATACCCCTGGTGTAGCCCACCAGGGGCGTAGCCAGGAATTTGATTTAGGGGCTATAAATTTGGGTGGGCGTATATATTGTTATTATATATCATATATAGTACTATATATTATATGTTATATATTATATATGTTAAGTGTACTGATTTTGGGGGTATATGTACCTGTACGGTGATACCCCCGTCGCTACGCCCCTGTAGGCCACGCATATGGTAACCACTATTCATTGTTATGCTTATACATATAGCCGGTGCGAGCAGTCAAAGGGAACGTACACGTTTCGCATAACGTCTGGCATCGACCTGATCCGAAAGGTGCGTCTGTTCGCCAGAAAGTTGGAATCGAACGACAGTTCTTGTCAGCGCCAACAGAGGGACATGGCGATGCTGAAGAGCGCCGTAACGTCGTCTCTCGGTAAAAACACCATGCATGTACGGCCGTTGACCGTTGCTTTAAATGCGTGCAGAGACTATAGTCACAACTTTATTCGGAACTCCGCCATATAATCGTTGACAGGCTCGGTTAAGAAGAGAGTAGGCCTATAGTCAAACATACAAACAGACACACTTCAGTGGCGGCTCCACATGGGACCACACCCCAGCGGCCCTTGCCCTTTATCGAATGCCTGCCCCCTGTCAGTGATCGCCCTGATTGGACCCTATGCTTACTACTACATGCCTATCAACAAATGGTTGGCCCCATGCTTTGAAATTGCCACCCCAACTCCCCACCAACGCCCCCATTTTCCAAATCCTGGAGCCGCCACTGGTGTCACTCATCGTCTTTGATACGGACGCGTCTTTAAGCAGGCACGACGCACACAAAAAGTCCGTACAATGATGATGATAATGATAATTATTCTGACAGTTAGACTCTACTGTAGATTGCTATGATTAATTAACTATATAGTGTGCCTGATGATGATGATTTTGTAGACAAATTGCTGCCGTTACAAGACGACGCAGATGGCGACGTCTGCCGGTCGCTGCAGTCTCTGGTGGAATCGAGCGGCAGCAGCAGCGGAAGTCGTCTGGATCAGTGCGGCGGCGGCGGCGGCGGCGGCGGCGGCGGCGACGACGAATTGAGTGCCGCCTCTTCAGCTGCAACTCAGTCGCGTATGTAAGCCTGTAGTTGTACATCTTCACAGGTTGCAAAATAATGTAAACCACCCAGTGGCGGTTCCAGGATTTCTTGGTGGTGGTGGGGGGGGGGGTGAATTGAATTCATAAGGAAGTTGGTGGGGGATGAAAATACAGTAGAAGGAGAAAAATCAATGAACTTTGCCGGAAAAGGCTGACAAAAGGGAAATTTTATCCCTAATTTTACAACACTTTTACCCAAAAAATATGTTGACAAGCAAAAATAGGTCATCCGCAGTTTTTCCCCGTAGTTTTACTAAACTTTTACCCAAAAGTATGTTTCACAATCAAAAACGTCCGCTGGGGGATGCATCCACCACTCATCCTCAACGTGGAACCGCCACTGAAACCACCTGAGATATACTCAACACGACTTTATTACTTTTATCAAGATGCCGAGGATGGCATGGGTGCCCACACAAATGGGGCTAGAGGTTAGCACTTGCCACCTGGAAAATGCAAATAAATTTTTAGTGTCTAACTATATTTAGACTTTTAATCTATATTTTCACACTATAGGCCAATATTTAATTAAGGTAAAACAGTAGGCTACCTGATTTTGTGTGGATTTTACCTGGCATTCTGACAATCTTTTAAAATTGTCAAATATTGACACGTGTAAACCTTGCTAAAATATTATCCGTGACCATTGTGTTTCCCCTCCCCCTGGAAACATTTCTGCCCCGCGCCCATGGAGAGAGGCGTAGAAAACATCCGGGACATTCGGACGGAGACAGTGCACCGATTACAGTCATTAGATTTCTTATCTTCTGCAAACAGAAACTCTTTGCATACATTTTGGGGGAGGGGGGCACTCTGAACTCAATGCCCAGCGGCGCCAATGGTATCATCATCTGCGCTTATTATGATAATATTAACCCTTAACCGTGTATTTAACTGTAACTCAATGTAAAATGGACGGATATATCCGGGATCCCCAGTTTTGGGGTTAATGTAGGAACCAGTTTAAGTGGTATTCTGATATGGGGCTGTCCGCTAATTATGTCAACAAAATAGGGGAGGGGTTTGAAAAAGATTGAACTTCTTGACAGAGGGAGGGAAGGGGTTCAAGGGGTCAAGAGACGTTTTTACAAATAATAAAAATAGGAAATTTCATGGAATACTATTTATTACAACGAAGAAAAGCCTGACAAGCAAAATATAATCATTTTGACATTTGATGAGCGAAAAGGGGGGAAGGTTATCACCCACAAAAATAATAACCTTCTAAACTTTTAGGGGCCCCGTCACTGATCTTAGGGGTCAAAGGTTGCTGACATAATTATAGGCGTCACTGAAAGTTGACAGTTGTTGACAAATGGAGGGGTAAAAATTGGACAAAAATTGTTGACATAATTAATGGACAGACCCTATGTTGAATTTTTTTAGGAAACTCGTATCTGCCGCTCCTCGATGACTGCAGTGACGTCACTTCCGCTAAAAGACCTCCGCTGAGCGGAAGTCGATCGATGACGTTGTCTCGTTCGATGGGTTCGATAGGTGCACATTATTGTTATTTGTTATTATTATTATTATTATTATTATTATTATTATTATTATTATTATTATTATTATTATTATTATTATTATTATTATTATTCACTGCTCAAAATAATATTCAAACTGCTCCGCATCTCGTAAACTTCTAAATTGCGATAGCTTTAAGCCAGTTTTAGAGCTGTCGGATTTTCAAATTATTTCTCGGAGTTCAGAAAACACGATGAACAGGGATGTGACCGTTAGAAGATGTGGGGCCGGCACCCAACTTCGACAGTTGCCGGCGAACGTGTAGATTAACTTTCGTTGTGGTAAACGAATTTGTCGACAGTTGAATTTTTTTTTACTAAGTCACAAAAATAGCCAACAAATGTGTCGACATGATACAAGTTGTCGGGTAGGCCCAAGAGGATGTCCATTAATTACGTCAGCAAAATAGGGGTGGGGTTTGAAAAGGTTTGACAGTTGTTGACAGAGGAGGGGTAGGCCTAAAGAGAAGTTGACGTCAACAATTTCGTTTTTTTACAAATGTTAAAAAATGGGAAATTTCATAGAATACTGTTTATTACAACGGAAAAAGCCTGGCAAGCAAAAGAAAGCTCTTCACCACCACATTATGACACTTGATGAACAAAAAATGAAAAAGGTTACCACCGCAAAATAATAGCCTTCCAAACTTTTTAGCGGGATCCGTCACTGATCTTAGTTAGGGGGGGGGGGTCAAAGGTGTTTGACATATTTATAGGGGTCACTGAAAGTTGACAGTTGTTGACAAGGGGGTCAAAATTCCCCCAAAATGTTGACGTAATTAATGGACAGCCCCTAATTTAGAAGACATAGACGACCTAAATTTTAAATTAGCCGACAAATTTGCTAACGACCATTGACCTGATCTTCGAAGATTTGCTGAATATGTGTAAACGGGTAAACTTACAGATAGTAAACCATGGGTTTCTCTACACCACCAGCGGGGATTAACCTCCCCGTTTTGTGACAAAACCTCCTGCCTTTCACTCCTTCCCAGGGGTGGTGTTGACTATCACCAAAATGATGCTAAAACTTTTTATCTAAAATTCTAAAAAGGGGGAAATTCACCTCTGGAAACTGAAACTTGAACCACTATAACTGACTCCACAAAAATTAGAATGGACCGTTTGAAAACGGAAGAGATGACAACGCAGATCATATTTTTGATTTGTACTTTCCTTTTTTCTGTGGGCCAAGCATCGAACTCCCGCCACCTTCCCGCCCATTTCTATTTTCCCTCGATTCAAGGAGTCTAGATGAAACACCTCCTGCAATTATGTGACACCTCCCCCCACCCCCAAACGCAAATGCTTGGGAAATGGCCCGCAGTAAACTGTTGTGCTGTCGATTGCAATCTGAACTCAAATATTTGGGGGTCGATTTGCCTGTTTTCTTTATGTGCAGCTTACATTAGAGTAGTGTTTCCCAAATATTTTGGAACCGCAACGCACTTTTAAATACAGCAGTATTTTGTATTTAGCGTGCAAAATTAAGCGACCCTAGTATCATAGCAGATGTAATATAAAACAATTTGGATTTATTGCCATCTGACGAACGTTAGCTGAAAATTTTCTTTACTGAGTTTTTAGAATAAAATGGCAAAACAAAAGCTCTGATTAGATTCGAAATAATTTTAAAACATTTCATACAAAAATACGGTTGGCCAAAATTGCAAACACACTTTCAAGTTGAAAAAGTAGTTTAAACTTACTAAGAGCTATTTTAACTAAAAACATAAAATTTAAGTATATTTTTTCAGTCATTTCATGAAACAAAACAACTCCATTGACTGGTTTTATCTAAATTCATTAAAAAAAAAATGCAGTACGCCATCTGATAACTAACTAAAAAACTTATGATTTTGCTCAAAAACTCAAAAGTGTCCACAATTTTGGCCACAAGTGTATATGCAGAATTATTCATATTTTTGTCAAATAAGACAAAATGAGAGGAATTGATATTGAAATTTCTTGAAAGTTATCTTTTTACAAGTTTTACCAGGAACATATCTTTATTACGCGTCCTAAAAATCCTATGAGTATGGCAAAATCGCTCAAACCGATAGATCGAAAATATAACCGCAGGAGATTCCCTATTATTAGTGGAGTTTCAGAGCAAAATGGTAGGAATACGCTTTCCCTGCGTTATTGAGAAATAAGATTAATTTGTATAATTACTATAGATCAGGGTTAGCCGACCTTTTTCGAACTGTGCGACCAGCTTTAGCGGCTTTGTAGCATGTCGTGACCCTGCAAACTTATTGTCAACTAAAAATATACACCAATCATTTTAATATAAGCCGTGTTTGCAGGCATATAATTGCTCAAAACCTAATCCTGTTTGCAACTTTCAAGGCTTGTGACATTGTGGTTTTGATTCAGAAATGACACTTTTGATTCTAATTTCGCGCCACACCGCGACCCATTAGACTGACCCGCGACCCGTTAGACTGACCCATTTTTGGGTCGCGACCCACAGTTTGGGAAACACTGCGCTAGAGTAGCCTACCATCCACAATGTTAAAAGCAAGACGCCCCAAAATACAAAGGTATAGGGTATAAAAAATAATAAAAATAATATTTTTAAAATAAAACCAATTTTCTGTCTGCCATTCAATCGTGTTAAATGTCGGAGCACGTCTGCTTTTCAGCGATTTTGTCAATAAAAAATCGACACACGGACAGCGGGTTCGCATCGTCGGACGAAGTAATCTCGCTGAGCGCCAATCCACCGATACCGCCTCCAAGGCCCGTTCATACGATTGGATTGAATTGACGCACGTTCTGATCCACCTGCTGTACGATTCCTAGAGAAACATTTAATAAAAGCTACAAATTTAACAGTATTACATGCTTTAATTAATAATGAGAATAATGCCCTAACGTTCGCAGCGTGCAGCGATTTGTCGTGCGACATTGTCGTTTCGACGCACCCAGTGCTCGAATTGTGAGAAAATGAAAGGGGGGGTCATGGCGAGTATTATCAGAGACAGTCCCACTGCCTTATGTAAATACCACTGGTATACCATTTTAAAGCCCCCAACGATTTCTGGAAATTTCAATCATTGCACAATTTCACTGCGATATACACTGTACACTGTAAATGTGTAAAGAGTAAAGACGTAAGGTTTTTTTAAAATTAAAATCTTGAAAGTCATACGTTTGTCTTTGAATCAATTAGATCAACTGTGTCACTATATAGGCAGGGCCATTTATAAATGGTAGGTCCCTCAAGGCCTCAACAGGTATATTTTTACACCCCCTAACAACCCCGAACACCCCCCCCCCCACACACACACAATCTGAGACCGGCACCCCAATCTGAGCCTGGGAAGACATTTTTTCCTTATCAGACTTCCCCCAATGTCAAGGTGGTTAGAATAAACACTGGCTTTGAGTTCCCAGAATGCTGCTCTGGCCATTCCAATTCTTGGTGGGGAACGAGTGCTAGCCTATTATTTGCTGTCCACAATACACTGCTTCGTCTGCTTGGCATGAGACACACTGCCCGTCTGGCGTTCGCCCCCTCTCTGTGTTAAAGTGCCTACAAGACATGGTACTGTAGATCAGCAGGTAGAGAGAGTAATGCAGAACAATAATTGGCAGTCTTGAACTTTTTCATCATTTACTTGCGGGCCGGTGTTGAGTCACGGGGCCGGGGTTTGCAGCCTCCACAGCCCCCGGGTTAATTCGGGCCTGGATACCTGTCGAAACAAATCGCCTCAAATAACAAAATATTAATGAAAATAATAAACACAACTAATGACACTCTCACATATTGAACAAGCACATGAAATTTCATCAAATTCAAGTCTTTAAAGCAATATATAAGAAAAATTACATCTCAACATATCAGTCACATCATAAGAGTGAACTCAGGGGCGTCATTGTGGGGTGCAGGGGGGTCCGTGGCCCCCAAGGAAATGAAAAAAATAATGTATAATGTATTCAATAAATAAATAAATGTGAAATGTGCAAACAATCGCAAAAATTGCTTAAAATTTGCCTTTTTTCCCAAAATTTGCCAAAAATTATCTTCCCCCCAAAGAAAAGTGTGAAATGACGCTACTGAGTGGACTCTAGAGGTACTAATGAAAGAACAGAAGAAACTAATGAAAGATCAAAAGGAATGAGTAGAATGAGGCAAATGGTTGCAACAACATCAACAATGGATTAAATATTTTAAACAAGCAATTTTGATGCCTATGCAAGATAAGCACGCCAATCTTCCCACAACCAGTTGCATCTTAAAGTTCTTGCTATCTAAGTCATGTTCCCAAGTCCAATAGGATCCAAGCTATATATCAATGTGAAAGTACAGCACAGTAAAAACATGATATGTGATATGCAATACTGACTGAAAAAACCCCTACTTTATACCATTGATCAATAAACAATATAGATATATTGCACTGATTCACATTGTACAAATAATACATGCCAAAATGGCAATCATATACAGTAGAACCTTGTTATATCGAACTCGCTTATATCGAAATCACGCTTATATCGAACTTTGAGCGCCGGTCCCGCCAAAACAGTGTTAATGATACAGGAATCGGATATATCGAACCTCGACTATATCGAAGTATTTATCACGGTCCCTTGAACTTCGATATAACGAGGTTCTACTGTAACATGTTCACCTCATTTTTAACTAAAGCATGATATTTTTACATAAATATCCCCTAATCTCGAGTTAATGTAAGGATTCAAGACACAAGCTTTGTGTCATTCTCTGATAAAACATAAAACATATTTCAGTACATGGCCTAGAATTTTAAGCTGTGCCACATTCATAATTTAAATTACAAAGCATAACATCATATTCAAAAAGAAGTCATCTAACCACAAACGAAATACCACATAAAAATTTCTGCAATATAAATCCATGTTTCTGTTACTGATAAATAAGTGAAAGGGAAATTCTGGAACTAAATGTAGATTACGACGCCTTGGATGATGTTGGCTGAATACTAAAACAGCGGATATTCAGGTGACTGCAGATGTCTTTGCAGATGCCGATGTCATACCTGAGTAGGTCGACTGCACAGAATACCTGTACGAAGAAAATTCTTTGAAAATTATTTAAAAATAAATGAAAAAGTGAATAAACAGTTAATCAACAGAGCTAATAATTCAACATACAGGAAATTTAGAATTCAAACTTTGTTAATTAGAGTTAAGAAAATTAATGAAGGATGTCAAGGTGAGTGAGGCGAAAACTGAAAAGAATTATTGATGAGAACACATCCAAATAAGGAGGCATTGGAGAGATGGATAGTTAACTGGAGCAGTCTTTGATGCAAAAAGAAAAATGACATCAACAGATCAGTCACATCATAAAAGAGGGGCTTTTGAGATGCTAATGAAAGAGCAAAAGCAGCTAATAAAAGAACAAAGGAATAGGTGGAATGAGTCAATCCACTAATCTGTATGATGGATGGCTACAATAACAGTAATGACTTTAACCGTCTAAAGCAAAAAGCAGAAGTGAATAGCAAAGTTACTTATGCTTATTAAGCTATTTTTAAATGTCTTATAAGTCACCATGATGATTAAATGAATAAATTCTTACAAAGCAAAGCCACAGAGCAACATAGTCATCCGCCAGTCTGAGATATTGATTTAAAAGCATCAGCAAAGGTCCAACAAGACATGAATCCATAACTATTATTTCACTCTGAGACATGTTTGCCATCTACAAGACAACCAAGTCATACTGCATTATGAAATCATTGAAACATCTTAAAATTTCAATTGCATATTCATTCTGCTGAAGTTTCAAAGAAATTCTTATTTCAAAACACTACAGTAAGCTGCAGTTCAGGTCCTCCAGTTATGGAGCTCTCACCACAGTGAGCAAATGATTTTTTGACCATAATTATGAATTTGCTGAAAATGCACATCTGGGCTCATCCATATAGTACATATGCAAAAAGGCATATTTTCAACCTACCTCCCCCATGTTTGCAAACCATACATACGAAAAATCTCCTAAATCCAACCCCTCTCCCCCCTCAGTGGACCCTCTGTGAACAGTCAGGGTGTTTATTAATTGGAAATTTGTAGATCTCCACATAGATTCAAAACCATTTAATGAATAATAATATAATTAAATCAATGATTATATCACAACTATCTCACCAATAATCTGTGGCAAAGCTTAACAGATGCTAAGCCAAACGTCATTGTAAACAGCACAAGATGATTTCCCAGAATGTAAGGCCCTGACTTCAGCCAGACACAAATGGTGGAGATGATAAATATGGCCATAGGAAATGAAGGCGACATCATGTTAGTTCTCTAAATGAAAATGCATTACATGATTGATCACTTTCAAACCACAAAACTCCAGTATTGAATCTTGAACTTCATAATGATAAAATATCTCTGAAGGTTATGGTGATAGCATACAAGAAATAATAAGTATGCCACAGTGATGGGCAACAACTAAAAAACTATTAGTTAAACTATAACTAAATTTAAACTAGAAATAAGTAGTTAAACTTTTAGTTGCAAACTAACTTTTAAAATAGTTAACAAAACTAAAAAAATTTAGTTAAACTTTTTGCAACTAATTTTACAACTATTTCCTAGGTATCAGGTATGTGTTCATGAAAACATAGACAATGCTCGCAACATGAAGATATCAGTCAATGAACCATTGAAATCATTTTGTCTATTTAATATTTAAGTCTTAGTCTAGACTGTAGGAACACAAGTTTGTCAAGTTTGTTTGGAAAAATGACCCAGAAAAGAATAGATTGAAAAGGTACTGTTATTGAGAATTTGGGACATCAACTAAAAAGTTTTAGTTAAACTATTTAGTTATTAACTAAAATTTTTCAGTTAAACTAGCATTTTAACTAAACTATTTTTATTTAGTTAAACTATGAGGACAACTAAAAAAAGTTAAACTTTTAGTTAGTAACTAATTAATTAACTAGTGGCCCATCACTGGTATGTCATCTGAAAAGATTGGGTAAATTCCAGAGGTTACCGGTACTTAGAGTGGGGAAAAAGTAAACATTGAGGCTATACAGCCAGAGATAATGAATTGCAGAAGACTGCTTATAGATTGTCTTAGACACTTTTAAAAATTAGAATTTAAATCTCATTTTAATGACCGAAATATAACAGCATCATTCAAGCACAAGCCATCAGAAGGAAAAGGTATAATGTTTTTAGCATGCTGAATGTGGTACAAGTCAATTAGAGATGCTGTGTGGTATATTTGGGGCATCCGAACAGCACAAGTAAAATCGGGCAACAACCATTTATGCAGAGTTTTATCATTTGTTTTATGAGGTAGTTGTAATGCCAATATATCGTAGATGCCAAAATGTCCGGCTGTGCATCTCTGGCTGAGTTTAATTGCCGCAAAGGGATAATCGTAATACTTGCTTCATAATGAAACAATGATACATAAAACAACTTAAGTACCAGTTCCTTCAATAATCTATTTTAGTTCTAGAGAGCTATTATATTCACAAGAGGTACAGCATAAAAGGCAGGAGGAGCAAAAAAAAGATTGCTTGAGGCATGATATAGTTATGCTCAATTGCTACACAGATTCACATAAAAACAAAAACAGCCCTGACTTAAGGTTCAAAGTCCTGGTGATATTAAAGGACATTATGTGTTAGGTTCTCTTATTAATTATTTCTAACAGCTGTCATCATTAGGAAATATGCATGGCATGACCACGGAAACTGTTATATGAGAGGACTCTGTTTTAATGGCAGACACTAAACACATGTTCATGAAATGGACATACAAAGTCTATGGATCACAAGAGTAGCCAATAATATATCAGTATGTGCAAAAATGCTGAAAGCCAAGCATTGCAAATGTAAAGGAAGAGTCCAGTCCATTGCTAACAGATGGAATAAAATCAGAGATACCTTGGAGATATGTGTGTGATGAGGATGGCACTGGACTAGCAGTGTTCATATGCAGTAAAATTTCATGACTGAAATTCAAATTCCATATTGTTCAACTAGGTGTTTGTATAAACCGACTACATTTTACCTTAAGTAAGTGATTTTTAACCTTTTTGTGATTATGTACCCCTGAAACAAGTATTAGAGAGCAAAGTACCCCTTCCAACCTGCCTTATCTGTGGACAACAGCCTATGCTTTGCAATATATTGAAAAATTATAAACTGCAACATACTTCTGTCACAGATTGTGCACAAGCAAGAAAGTGGGATTTCTCTTTCAAAATTTCTAATTTAGTAATTCGTATAAGTACAAACATTTCTATAGGATCTTTACAGTGTACAGAGTAAATTGCAGTAAGTCTTTAAAACAGACTTTATTTCTGGATCATTCTGCCAACATCCTTCAGTTACCCCCAAGGGGTACAAGACTACAAGTACTCCCAGTTAAGAACCAATGCCTTAAAAGTCATTTTTGCACCTGCCTTTTATAACATGCATCTTGTGAGTATCATAGCTTTCTAAAATCAAAATGTAACGAAGAACACAAGTAATACGGTACTTTTGACTTGTAACAAAGTAAGTTTATATGCAAATATTAGTATTTTAACTTTGTTACGTAATGTCTTTCACGTCTCGTTACAAGTATAATTTCTCATCTCCAGCTTTCATTGCATTTACCCGGTACTTGAGTTGCTGTTCAAACAGTGTTTAGTTCTTCCCAACTTTCAGTTTACTTAGTCCCATGGCAGGGTTGATAGAATTAACTACAAGCTCTGGGCTGCTTTGACTCATTGACTGTTGAGGCTACTGCAGGTTGCTTAAAAGCAGTAATAAAACTGTGATTTACTATGATAATGTGGAGTTGCTGATGATTCTGTCCATCACGGTACTTTTTACTTTAAAAGTAACTTTTTTGATAGTACTTTTTTACTTCTACTTGAGTAACTATTTTCATAAGTACTTTTTACTTTTACTTAAGTATAAAAATGTCATACTTGCACTTTTACTTGAGTCCTCAAACTCAGTACTTAATACAACACTGATATGAGCACATGTATGTTTATGGGTAAGACACCTAACATAAGTTGGTTACCTCCTTCAAAATGCCCTAAAGTAAAAAGATCCACTGACATGCTGCTGTAATCAATTTTTGATGAAAATGTGCCCATTTTATTTTATTCTATCCTAGACGATTTATACAGCGCAGTAACATGGCTAATAGTAAAAAAAGAGCGCTTTACATCAGCCCATGTGAAAGAGATACACATAGCAAGAGGAAGAAACATCATACCACAGCAGCTGAACCATCTTTTCTGTTGATTTTCCTCATTAAGTTGAAGTAGTCAAGTAATTTGAAAAGACCTGATGCCAAGAAAAATGCAGCGGGAATAAGTTTAATCTCAAAACCAGTAGAGAGAATCTAAAACACAGGAAAAACCATGTACTTGTCTGCCTTTTCAAGATAATTATAAACAGACAGAATCTAAAATGCAAGTAACATAAATAAATAAGATAACAAAATAACATGTCTATCTTCTCAAAAAATTCTACAGTGGCTAGTTCACCATCAGTTAGTAACTAGAACAATATGAACCCATGAAATACTATATATACAATGACTGTCTAGGGCTCTAGGTCCATGACATTTTTTTTTATATAACGCGTGGTGGTCTGGCGCGCAAGGATACATTTGACCCAATTACCCATTGCATGTGTTGAGATGTTGCAATAGTAGGGTAACTATAAGTATAGTAACAGTTGAATTTTAATCTCATTTTTGGCAAACAGAATTATTGACTACTTTTAAAAATTTCACATAATTATGAAAAGTTGATCAGAGGCAATCTTTATGATTTATTAATGACTTAATGTTCATTAGTGTTCATCAATAACAAAATTCAATCAAAATACTTCTATCTAGGTCCATGACATGCCACTAATCTCACAAACAGAATCTTAATGTCCAGGATCAGAGGCAATCTTTGATTTATTAACGACTTAATGTTCATTAGTGTTCATCAATAACAAAATTCAATCAAAATCATACTAATCAATCAGCCGACCATAATAACATACTAATCAATCACACTAATAACTTTGTTCTACATCAACAAGTAATGCAGGACTTAACTTAGCATGATTTAAAGTGGCCTGGAAGGCATTACTGCCTGTGTGAAAGCCACTAGGGACACTAACGGGGCTTGAACCAGCTCAGTCAGCCTAACGCTCCAGCACATAACCCACTCTGCCAGCTTCTTCCCCCTAACAACACAACAGAACAACACAATCATTCAGCACAAATAACTAGCAAGCATCCAACCGATGCACAACACTGAGGCTAACAAATACTTGATGTATACATGATATTATCTCATTGCAAAAAGAAATCATCATGCATGATGCAACTGTTTTCCTGTACCTCAGTGTCCCACACGGCTGGACCAAAGAAACCAGTCAGCAAATAGATGAATATCACTCCAAATTCTGCTTCAGTTGCATCAAAACTGGAGAAGAACAGAAGATTGATAATGATGAAATGCAAAAACACATTTAGAGGTTTGCATAATAAGACAAACTGGAAATAAATAGATGTCACTAAATAGTTACATTTACTATATAGCGTGCACACACACACACACACACACACACACACACACACACATATATATTTTATATATATATGTGCTATATATGCTATATAGTTAATAAAATATATATATATATATATATATATATATATATATATATATATATATATATATATATATATATATATATATATATATATATATCAGTCAATGAACATGGTGGTCAGCACAAACAAAACTAAATTTACTATGCACTTAAATTTCATATCAAATAACAAGATAACAATCTTGAATTATGCTTACGATCCAAACCGCAATGTTCCAGAGCAATAGGACTGCCAGTGTGCCGTGTAAAATACAAGAAGGGTTGATAAAAACATCACAAAATGCAATGCTGGTAATGTTCCAAGATGAACAGTCATACATGTACCAGCAGTTACAAACACTATAAAAAATGCAATGACAGAAAATTATATACAGCATTTTGAACAGTTATAGCAAAGGAAAGATTTAAATTTCCACAAAGAACATTTTTAGTGCTATTGATCTTTAACAATAATAATAATAATAATATTATTGATCAATCAAGAGTCATAATGGGGATTATGGGGTTTGAGAATACACTTAAAATATAAAGTATTTGCAAAAACAAATGGCTGGAACAAATTTGTTCAGTTGTAGGATGGCCAATATGCTCTCATAGAGACTGAAAAATATGCATCAACGATTAAAAAAGAAATTGTCCAAATTTGTCCAGTTTTAATCTCATAGAGACTGAAAAATATGCACTTAATCTCCATACTTTAATATTACCCCAAAATTGTTCAGCTGGGGCTCTACCCCAGACGCATTCAGGGAGCTAACCACACTACCTCAAGCCCCTAGTTGGGACTGGAAATGCCAGTCTGTAGAAGCTTTGGTGCTCCCTATTCCAGAGCAGTGGCGGCTCCACAGAGGGGCCCATGCCCCTATTGAGTGCCTGGCCTCCCCAGTGGCCCCCTACTGGGACCCTATACTTAATACTACATACCTAACAACAAATGGTTGGCCCCCCATGATTAGAAGTTGCCACCCCAACGGCCCCCCCTCTTGCCGAATCCTGGAGCCGCCACTGTTCCAGAGCCCTGGCTGTACCACTGATCGTCATTATCATTATCAAATGTTATTATGTGTTAGCAATCAAAATTACTTCCATCATAATCCTAAGTTATTTAATGAAATGCTAGCAGTTCTGCAAATAATCCTCAATACACAGAATAAGAAGTTTTCACAGCAGAAAAAGAGAATCTAATAAATGAGCAAGACTCTAACTTAAATTTAACAGTTTAAGTTCAACAGAAGCAAAACGATACCCGTAGTAAGTGCATCACATCCATGGTCAAATAGTTCACCAAGAGGAGAACTACTGTTTGTCCGACGTGCCTGTTTGCCATCAATAGCATCTAATGTTTGATATAAGAAAAGGGCGAAAGCACACAAAAAGTAGCACCATTTAGGAGCCTGGAAATCAGAGGAAAAACCAACAAATTTTAAAAGAACAAAATATCAACTTATTTAATTTTGAAAATCAAATCTTTATCAGAAAGAGACAAAATGTATAGCTAGTCATGCAAGATTAAAATACCAGATCAATAGTCAAACTCAGCTTATGCAATCACAGTGAGTGTGTTTGTGCTAAAGCTCAATGATAATTATCAGAACATAGCTTGCCTATCCCAATGCTGTTTTTACCAAACATGACAAATTAAGGTAATTCTCCCCTTGCTCTCTGCCTGAAGTCAAGTCTTTGGTCTATGCTTTTGTCTCCAGATGGCTAGATTGCTAAAATAGACTTAACTTTAGTTTTCCAAAAAGCCAACTATCAACTCTGCAGTCAGTTTTTCCTTGCTTAGTGGCCAAAGGTCCATTTTGCTCCAACAGTTCATATTTCATGCTGACCATCCTTCACTGACTTTTAAAATCCTGGGTGCATTGAGCTTAGACATTTGACAGAAATCCTGCCTTTACGACGTTTAGGTAATAGGTAATATAGATTAAGATGGACCACATTTTACAATCTCTATGACTATGAATAATTATATTCCATCCATTTGCTCCTCATTTCTAACCATATCTGAAAACTCATTGTGAAAAATAAACTCTCATTTGTACTAGGCCTAAGCAAGAGAGTCTCTGCAAGGAAGCAGAAGAGGAACCATATAATTCCTTACATTATATTCAACAATAGCATCATTGGGCCTATTATATATCAAAGCGAGTATCGCTATTATGGTTATGCATTGCCAGTCATTTTCTGGACTTTATAGATGCACAAAAGTACTGATCACATGTTATTGAACTTATTTCTCGCATAACCACTTTGCACATCCAAGTTAATTCAATTATAATAGACATACGTCTAAACTCTGTGACTGATCAATTGATTTGCATTGGCATGAATACACCTGCAGGGGTAGCGACGGGGGATATATATATATATATATATATATATATATATATATATATATATATATATATCCAAAATCAGACTACCTTAAAATTTTCAATGTGCATTTGAAGATTTTCGAATTTTTTTACACATTTATTTCTCCCCTCCCCGCTCAATCACATTACACCGTCCCCGTCCCCGTCCCCGCCCCCGCCAATAAAATTTCTGACTACACCACTGTGCACCGGTGCTCACATGCTGTTTGCAATCCGAAGAGTAGAGCATCAGGACTGCGGTGGCGAGTCCATTGATCACTAATCCGGCGAGCGTCAGGGCATTTGGCGCCAACCAGACTGGCAGCAGTTCGACCACCCATTTCCAGAACGGCTGAATGGCTGGGTCGAGCACGGAAACTCCACTGGCGCTGTACTTGTGTTTCGCCAATCGCTCCAACTCCTCATTGCTCAAAACGTGTTTGACGCTCTCTCTGTGGCGCTCATTGCGTATAAATCGCAGCAAATAATATTGGGCTGATCTATTTATTAAATTAACTAAACATAACATCAGATTGAAGCCCCTAAATGCAAGCTACCGAGCACGCTAGGACCAAAGTTGATTATACTCTTAATACAAACGGTGTTGATGACTGAGAGGCATTAAAACGTCTCACTTTATGAAGGCTTTATGGCTTTGTTTTATTCGCAATTGGTCCCCACAAGGCATTGTTTGGTATAGAGGCCTCCGTCTTCTGGTTCTCATGCAATGATGCAGAGAACGCCTAAATTGTTAATCAGTTAATGTTTGGATTTGAAGGTTTACATTTATACTAGGCTATGCATTGAAATTTTATATTTCGTCATTCCGCTTAACTTCGTTTTAGCCACTCTTTAGCGGCCAAATATCTTGACTTGCATCAATTAATTCCGTTACATTTATGATAGAAATATACAGTATACTATGTAAATATAATATTGTCATAATAATAATTGTTTTTTTAAACTTCGACATTTTATCAGAGAAGCTCACAAATTCACTTACTTACTTACTTGGTATTTAATAATTTTATAGAGCTAGTTGCGCTTTAAATCGAAATTGCTGAAGTGAATTTTGCCATTTATATTTTATTTTTTCGGCATTAATTTAAGTTGTTTTTAGTCGACAGAAATATTTGCAGCACGGGTATTGAATGATGCATTTTAGTGTAATGTGATCGCAGCCATGCTGTAGTCAGAGGCAGTAGTAAACTTGTTGACTCCGGGTAAAGGATTCCTCTAGTTTCATACATTGAAAAATAAATATTTACAGTATGAATAAATGTGTGAGTAAAAAGTAAGTAAGTAAAATCTCGTGAATTTATATAGCTCGTTAAAAAGTAGCACCGCAATAGCTCCTTAAACATAGGCGCTTAATAATGATAATAATCTTCATCAATAACCGTGGGCTCAGAGCCCGTTGGCATGTTGGCATCTGATGCAGTCATCACATTTTTGTCCCAATCTTTTCCGTTCGCAGCAATACGACATAGTTCTTGCAGACATTTTCCATACCAATCACCAATGTAATTACACCACTCTTGAGGTGCCGTAAAGAACAGAGTTGCAGTAGTCTAGTCTACTGCTAACCACAGAACAGATCTATGTTATTAAAAGCCTTCTGGAAATCAACAGTTGTATACTTTCACATTTATCCGTCTTGCTTTTTCTGCTATCAGTTATAGTGCTAGTGCTAGTATGGGTTGTGTCATACTTTGCTCTTTTCTAAATCCAGTTTGTTTGTGTATTATTATTATTATTATTATTATTATTATTATTATTATTATTATTATTATTATTATTATTATTATTATAAACACTGCAATGGATATATGTAAATATAAACTTGGCCTGTGTTTCCTGATAAATTATAATCTTGAAAGTGGTCACACCAAGCAGGCCCTATTATTACTGTTGATGTCATCTTCAAGTTGAAGGTTGATAGACATGATATGTTTTCACTTATTATAGTCTTCAGCTGGTCCCAGAGCCTCTCGTAGTTCTTGTTGCCATCCATTCCACAATGTATTCCATACTGTTTCTTCATTGTTTCTTTACTTCTTGTTCTGGAAGTGAGAAATGTGATGCTGAATGATGTTGAAACGTTTGGAAAGAAGAGAGCATGGCATTGTGAGCCCAGCCCAGATCTATCAAGCAGAAAGCTCCCGACGTGCCCGCTGTCTTCACCTGAGCAAGTACTTTGACGTTCAAAGAGTTCATGCTGCTGGCATCAACTCTCTTGACCTTGATCCAGTGGAACACAGGCAGTAAGCAGACATCAAGAGCACCAGAATATGTGAACACTGTGACCCAAGAAAAAAAAACATGGCACTGTATATTTGTTCATAATTTTGGCAAATGTGAACCGATTTTCAAAATGTTTTCATTATTTGACTCCTGAAGATATGAATGAGGGACAAGACCTGTTATATATTATTTGGTACACCCTTAATGTATAGAAGCCTTACCTAGTAAAACTAAAATAAGCAGGAATATAGCGAAAGACTGTCACATAAAGCACATATCATGTCTTCAGTTGGTTTACTGATGAAAGGGTTTTCATGGTAGCCATGCCCAGGAATTCACAGAAATTCTGCCTGTTACCGAGATGTGCTGTTGATGCAGGAGCTACTACTGCCTGTGATACGCAGTGATGGGCACTAGTTGGAAAAAAAGTAGTTAAACTAAACTTTATTTTTAACTAAATATTTGTAGTTAAACTATTATTTTAACTATTACATCTAAACAGGCACTATTTCCAACTATTTTGCAACTTTTTTGTAGATTTTTATTATTCAATTCCTTTCAATTCATCTTTCATCAAGACGTGATGGTGCTCCAGTTCACACAATGAATTTCGGAAAGATGCTCCAAAAACAGAAGAAATCTGTAGATCTGATTTATAAAATATAATGTTGAAAATTGGCAGCATTTTTAGTCTGGTTGTAGTCATAGTGCAAAATGAACTGTAGTTAGTCAGTAAGTATACATTCATTTTTTTTCCACAGAATTTTTGGTGGGCTGGTGGGGGATGCTGTCATCCCCAATGGCTGCCCCTGAAGACTAAACAGTCCAGATCTGGACCCCGCCAACAACAATGTAGTTCATGGACTACAAAGTTTGGGGAGAAATGCAGCAGCGGGTCTACCAAACCAATGCTTGCAGCATCAGTGAAACGAATGAGTGACTGTGTGGAATGATCTGGGACAAAGCGTCATCGATGATGCCATAGACGAATGGCGCAAACATCTGTGTGCATGTGATTGTGCAAGAGGAGGACACCTCGAGCATTTACTTTGAGCTTTGATCTTTTGACTTGTTATAACTTTCTTTAATTCATTTATTAAATTCAGACCATTTTGTGTAACAATTAAGAACATTGTATGTGTTTTACATGACAGTTCTCACTATTTTTCCGCTTGTTTTAGTTTTACTAGGTAGGGTGCTGCACATTAAGGGCATAGTAAATAATATATGTATGACATTGTCCTGCATTGATTCTGAGTCAAATAATGAAAACATTGTGAAATGAAAGTCGGTTTACATTTGCCAAAGTTATGGGCAAATAAATATCCAGTGGCATGTTTTTTATTAGGTCACAGTGTAGATGTAACTGATGTAGCAGGAGCATTTACAGCCATTTAATAATGATTGCTTTTGGATTCTTGTAAAATTCAGTTTGCCATAAATCTGTCTTTATAAGTTATTTGTGAAGCATGTTTGTAAAGTATTATTTATTATTCAACCATTTTATTTTTTATGTTGCAGATTTTATAAACATCATTTCATAATTATTATTACTTGTGTCATAGTTTGAAAGCTGTGTGTTATTTGATTATTTGTTAAAAATTGTTTTAAAATATGTTTTCCAGCCTTCTGTCTGGAGGTGGAGATGGGACAATTGCCATTCATGATGTTCACAACACATCTGGAACACCGCAGTTTACCTATCCATCGGTGTCCAAGATTGGCCATGGTAACAGAAACTGCCACAAGTATGCAGTCACAACTGTCCAGTGGTATCCCGTCGATACAGGACTGTTCTTGTCGAGCAGTGTGGATAAATCGCTCAGAGTTTGGGATGCAAACAGCCTTGCCGTAAGCATTTCTGTCATTTGTATTTTTTTAATATACATAAACATTACGCAATATGCATAGATATGTTCTTTTGACTATTTTTTCCATAGGTGTGCTTATTTGTCTTTTTACTTTGGAAAACAATAATGAAATAAAGTGAACCTACTTTGGCGTAAAAGGCAGTTTGTTTTCTCGAATATCCTTTAGGCTGCTGGTCAGTTTGAATTTGGAGGAAGTGTCTACAGCCATCACATGTCTCCAGTCGCCACTGGCCACTGCTTGGTTGCGGTCGGAGTGGCCGAATCAAAGCAGGTCCATCTTGTTGATCTGAAATCTGGCTCAAAAGCTCACACCCTTTTGGGGCACCGTAAATCCATAATGGCCGTCCAGTGGTCTTCTCGTGATGAACTCCTTCTTGCAACAGCCGGGTATTTAATGTTTTCTGGATCAACGGTTCTTGTAACTTGTAACTGTAATCATGTTCAAATTTGTGTGCGTGTCCATTGTGTGTGTTTTTTTTGTATTTTTTTATCTCTTAGACTGCATATCTGCAAATGAGAATGATTTTTCTCTCCAAAAATTGCATCTCTGTCAGGCTATGTGACTTAATTTGACACAAATTTGCTTATCCACTTAGCTCAATGCCACACATATGTGACCCTTTGACTGGTTTAACAGGTACTTGATTTCCATTAGAACTTCTAGGAAATATCTTTGAATATTTTTGGCATCGTCACTTGAGTTGAATAAAACGTGGTCTCTAATTTACTTGAAAACATAGAAGTATCAGACAGTTTTAAAGAAATGTACTTACTTTAAGTTTTGCCGTTCATGCATACCAGCTTTGCACTATACATTGTGATGTTTTTTAGTTTGCTACTTTTGAATCTGTTGGGGATATGCTGCTGTTGCTGCTGCTAATGATGATGATGGTGGTGATGGTGGTGGTGGTGGTGGTGGTGATGATGATGGTGGTGGTGATGATGATGATGATGATGGTGATGATGATGATGATGATGATGATGCCAATGATGATGACGATGGCAATGATGATGATGATGATTCTGTTCATGCAACTCTAACTGTGCTTGCAGAAAAGATGGCATCATAAGATTTTGGGATATTCGAAGTGCCAAGAGCTGCCTAATGCTTCTCGATCAGCACAATGGTGATACTACAGCTGGGCCACATTCAGGTATTGAATATCACTGTGCTTGTGATAATGAAATTTATTAAGTAGCCAAGTAGCGCTAATTAATGACAAATTTAGAATTTCTGCCTTTGTAACAGTTCATTGATTGTGCAATATTTTGCTAGATCTGAATTAAATGCTGCTTTCATTTGGACCTCTATAAGAACTTGGAATTTATAATATCATTAAGTCATTTTGTGTTGGAATTTATAATATCATTAAGTCATTTTATGTTGGAATTTATATTGTCATGAATTCATTTTGTGTCTGTCCATCTGCCATTTCAAACTTTAGTAATGCATATCCTATGGCATCCAATATCCAATCCTTGAGCAATAAATGATCTGAACTTAAAAGCAGTCACTCACTAAGTGCTGTTTAACACTTGACAGATATAGCCTCAGTGCTGGCATTCTACCACCTTTGATTTCTCTGCTTTGCAACTGGGCAGCCTAATGAATATTTAATTAGAGGTTGGATAGAGGGAAAATCTGAGAATTCTAAACTGCTGCCATCAGAACTAGACAAATACCGGGTACAGCTTTGTTATTGAATGTTTGGACTGCTCAATGTCACTTGAAAGGAAAACTTTTCAGTTGTGGACAACAGAAGGCAGTGTTGTGGTTTCCATGTTTTTAAAACTAAAATTTAACAACTTTTGTCAAAGGAGTCTGGGTTTTTCTGTTTTTCACTGTCTTATCACTCTTATGGGGTTTCTAAATGAAATAATAGCAGAACAAAATTACATTGCTGATTCAGGGACTATTGGGACATTAGGTTTGCCTATTCATGTATTTAGACTGGTATGTAAATGAAATCATATCACTTAAAACCTTCCTATTCCAAAAGTCATTTCCTCCGTAGCTATAGCAACCCACCCGCCGCCTCATGGATACACCGACCTTCACCCGGCCGACAACCCACCTTGCCCATAGCTATTTCAAGAAAGATAAAAATAAGCAGTTACCTCTTCATTACATTCCAAAGCACTATATAAATTTCTAGATTTTACTTACTTGATCTTTTGTTTTTGCAGTTGACAGTTGCTTGATCATAATAATGTTTTACATTGTCACAACTTCATTTGAATTTGGATCATTTGTTTTATCAGTTTGTTTCTGCAGTATTATTAATATCCAAAAATACAGGGTGGCGCAAAAAGAATCGGACTAGTTACATTTAGGTTTGCATTTAATATGGTCCGGTTCTTGTTGCGCCACCCTGTACTGCACATTGCCTATAAGAGATATGTCGATTTTTGCAGTCAGTACAGCTCACAGTGGTGCTGTGAACGGCCTTTGTTTTCTGCCCGATGGTCTTCATCTTCTGAGCTTTGGTACGGACAGTGAGCTCCGTCTCTGGGACACACAGACCGGACGCAACAGGCTCGTTAACTACGGGCGGATCTTCAACAAAAAGCAGAACAACATCAAGTTTTCTGTTTCTGACGAGGGCGTCACCTCTGTCGCCTTTGTGCCGTCGGACGGTAACATCGAAGTGTACGACATCTTCAACGGAAACCGCATCGGCATACTGCGCGGCCACTACAACCAAGTTAACTGCTGCACGTTTGACGTTCAGTTGCACGAATTGTACAGTGGGGCTAACGATAGGAACATTCTGATATGGATGCCAGACACCGAAACTGTTAGAGGCTACGAAGAGTTTCTGAACAGTTCACGGCAAGGTGTGGGTCAGAGGAGGACTAACTTCACGAGTCGTATCGGAGGCATGGCCGATGCTTGGAGCTCGGACGAAGATTAGAACCATGACTTTATGGGCGTACGTGGTTGTAATGGCTGGTTTATTTATTTTACTGTAATGGATTTGTTTTAGAATATGCATTTAGTGTTATCTATGCTTGGAAATTATGTGCATCTAATATTTACGCTTTTCAATCGGTGAAGAGAGCTGCTTAGGGATCAATGACTTGGCAGTGATGAATGTTGGATGATGTGATTTTTGTTTTTATGACTTTTGCTGATGGCAATAAATGTTCCCACTGAATCGACACAGATCAGTTCATTTTGACTAGGTTTAGGGACCATTCATATATTACATATGCAAAAAGGCATATTTTCAACCCTCTTCCCCTCTGTTGCAACTCATACATTTTCGGACCCCTGTGTGTGTGTGTGGGGGGGGGAGAAAATTGGCTTTCCATACAATGATGTTGCAGCATCTAATTTGCAACATAAGTATATTTTGGATCGTTGGTATTTTCAATCGGTTTCTAAAATTCACTACAGACCAGGACCGCCGAGAGAATTTGCAGGCCCTGTGCAAAAAATAGTCATGGGCTTCTTACCTGGCAAGTCTGTGAAAAAGTTAATGACCTTTTTTTTTGCTTGTCGGTATTTTTCAAACCAGCATTTTCCGGATCCATGCCGTTACCCATAACAAGCAAGTGTGAAAAAGTGTTGATGACCTTTTTTTGCTTCTTGCTTCTTTTAAAAAGGAGATTACTTAACATGATCGGCCCGGGCCCCCTGACATTCCCCGGGCTTTTGTGTTCGTGACGAGAAGAGGACCTTTTTTCCTTGTCAGTCTTTTTTCAGGGTTTAGGCTTTAATTATCAATGCAGTTAATCAGAGATATTTTTACACTCCCTTAACACCCCCCAATTTTAAGTCGACACCCCAAAATTTGGTAATGTGACAATGGTATGCATACAAAAATGCATACTAATTAGCTCTGAACACCTCCCACCCCAATGAAGAAGTACACCCCCAACTTTTATTCTCAGATGACCTTTTTTTGCTTGTGATATCAATAGTAATGACACAAAAAAGGAGGTCGCCACATGATATGCACAGGGGACCGACGAGTAAATGGGGGCCCGGGCGTCTAGGACATGCATTAGGAACACCGTGAAAAACGGCGACAAGGAAAAAAGGTCATCTCTATAGTTTTGGATAGTTGCAATAGTCATCCAGACTCCAGACCTTTGGGGCAGACTCTCAGGCCTTTGGGGGGCCGTTGGGGTGGCAACATAATCATGGGGGCCAACCATTTGTTGTTTAATGTATGTAGCATTAAGTTTAGGGTCCCAACTGGAGGGCCACTGGGGGGCCAGGCACTCAATAGGGGAGGCACGGGCCCCCCGGTGGAGCCACTTGTTGTTTAATTGAGGCATTCGGGGGGAATCGACTTGGTTGGAGGGGAAAAGACACAGTTCAATGCAAAATTTGTGTAAGTGCTGGGATTTTGGGGAGGAAATTTGGAGGGAGGGGAATGTCCCTCCTAACAGGCCTGTATAAACACTGGCAGTAGTGATAAGCGTTGGCGCGTCCGTGCGTTTCGTAGAAATAAAAATTGACGACAAGCAAAAGAAAAAGGTCGTCAGAAAATTTTAAGACTTGTACGTTAGTATGGTTTTGGACAACTTCTATAGCGCCGTAAAGTAGGAGGGGCCCGTCGGCCCTTCTGCACAGGCCGGGGCCCGGAATTTTTCTCGGCGAGCCTGGCTATGCTACAGAGTACAGACTCGGATTTTCCGTGATAGTTTTAAAATTCATGTGGACTGTTTGATGACGGTCAATTTTATTATAGGGGCCTTACCCCGGGCCTATGAGTATGAAAGCAAGCAATGCAGTGGCGGCTTCACAGAGGGCCCCGTGCCCCTATAATCCTCTTGAGTGCTTGCCCCTCCCCAGTGGCCCCCCTGTTGGGACCCTATACTCAATGCTACATACATAACAGCAAATGGTTGGCCTCCGTGATTAGAAGTTGCCACCCCAAAGCCCCTCCCCCCCACACACACACTTGCCAAATCCTGGAGCCGCCACTGAAGCAATGTGGTGGTCAAAATAGAGTCTTAGTTTTCCCTCCGGGACTCTAAAAGTCTCCTCATTGGTGAAGAATGGACGTACCATCGATTGCATGAAGTGGGCTACATCCGTCTTCTGCATTGTTCAGTATCTTCTGCCTAAACTTGAACGACAGCGCGATTGGCGTCGTGTAGACATTTTCGTGCGTCTGATCTTGCATCGGGAATTGTCAACAATTTCGTTGAAATTTATTGACAGTTTGGACCAAATCAAATGGAAATCCCGCCTCAATTATTGTCTCACTTCTGCTGCTTTTGCCGTGATCTGTTTCGACCGTGTCACTCTCAGATACGATCGTCGTTTGTCAATCGCGAGTCACGAGAATTATTGATAACGCGCCGATCGTGTCCTTTATTATACGTGACGAATATAATTAGGCTGTCTACCCTTTCTTCTTATTCCTATCTTCATTCTGAATCATTCAGGCAATTTCAGTCGGACAACGACGACTTATCGAGATCATAGCATGTGAGAGAACTCTTTGAGAGACTAAATCAGCTCTCAAAGTTCAAAGCAATTTGGGTTACGTGCTGGAAGTCGACAGGCTGATGGAGCCTAACCCCGTCAGCACCATTCCAACCAGAGGGCAGTAATGCCAGCAATTTGATTTGGGAGGGTAGACACTTTTGGGGTGAGAATAAATCTTAACTATAAACCACGACCTTTTTTTGCATATAGGACATAAACTATCCTGTAACCACATGTAAATCACAACAAAAAAATTTTTACTTAAAAAATGATTTTGGGAGGGTAATATCCCTGATTCTAAGCCCCCATGCTAAGATTGAACGTTCAAACAAATGATTCCAGCTCCACGACCTCACCTCCAGCATCATAGTTTTTCCATCACCCGCTCATCATCAGATTTGACTCGGTCTCTACGCTATTCTTTCAAGATTCCGGTTGAAATAGACCTAATAACTTTTATTATATAAATTGGTCGCCAATTTGTTTCATTTATAGCCTATATATTTCAAAACTAATATCCCATACATTTTGATAAGATGGGCAAAATCGAAAGAGGTCAGGTCGTTTCTTAGTAAAGGATTTGCGTCAGGAGATTTGTTGGGGTTCGTGCAGTGTTTAATCTAGACTCCTGGACTCTGGGGCTGACAAAGCCGGGGGAAACTGGCAAACCCGGGGGAATTCTGATAGGGGCTGCTGTTAGTTGATGTAGTAGGCCCTATGCCAAAATTTCCCGGAGAATTTGAAATATCCGGAGGAAAGGGCAATTTTCCCTCCGGAAACGGCCTAGATTAAACCCTGGGTTCGCGACTAGCTATCCTCTGTCCGGACGGGAGCCAATATCACAGTTTTCAGGAATTAATATGCCAGACAGTGGCGGCTCTGGATTTGGCAGACGGGGCGCCAATATCCAACCATTTGTTGTTTAATGTATGTAGCAATTAATCCCAACTGCAGCCAGGAAGACAAGTAGCCACCACTGGCCAGGAAGACGAGTATAAAAGATACACACTGTACGCAAAAGCCCATGTGAAATTGCACGACACTCTGACATTTCTCACTTTTGTACCATTTAGGGACTACTAATTTTAGCGATCAAATGAAAGTGCGCATATTTTTAAGGACGCGTCCAGCCACTGGTGTGGTTTTTGCTAGGTGGAGCCACTGGACTTTGGAAATTGAAATAAAAACTTAAATGGCTGCATTCAGGATACAGGTTTATTATTAGGCACAGCCGCACAAGTCAAGAGCACACCAAATGCCATGCATTTTGACCCGGGGTTGAGAAAAATTGCCATAAAACAGGGTGGTGCCAGTTTTATTGGCCCATCCTGTATTATTACCCTACTTGGCACAAAATTATTCATGTGTTCTATCCAGTGTTTATTCTAGCCACCTTGACATTGGGAGGATTTTGAACTGTTTGGGGGACAAGGTCTGAGTCTCCATACTTGGGGGGATTTCCATCCCCCAGCCAACATATAAAAATTTGGGGGCCGAATTTTAAAACTTTGGGAGGGGGAATCCCCCTCCAGAGAAGGCCTAGAATAAACATTGCCCTTGCACCACCCTCCGGACGCCCATGGAGATAGCCGTATTGATATCGGGTGACAGGCTGCAGCAACTCTAGTGACAGCACCATCTCACTGTGAGGACTTACGCTGGTGAATTCTTCCAGAACAATGCGTTTTTTGTCTGTGCTTTTCTCGCATTTCCAAGTAGGATCCTCAAAAAAACAGATAGAATTCTGGTAGAAGCTTGAGTTTCTCCTCAATCGATATCGACACATCGTCCTCGATCGTGTCCAGACTCCAGAGCGCGCAACACCAAGTACCAGATGCACACTGCATCTCTGTTCAAAAAGGTTATACAATTGCAGCAATACAACCATTGAAGTAATCGCGGGAGGGGTACGGGGGCCCGCCCACAGGCGTAGCTAGGGGCAGGGGCATATGCTCCCGGGCACCGAGGTGAGGGGCGCCAAAATTGGGTATTTGGGTAAGTGAAATGCATAATAAAAAGAAACATGTGCGACGACCTTTTTTCTTTGCTCGTCAGCACCACGTGAAGAGGGGCGCTGTAAGATCTGAGGGGCGCCGTTTTTTGCTCGTCAGCAGCCTTAAGGAGCGCCAACGGTACACTTTGCCCCCGGGCGCCGGATACCCTCGCTACGCCTCTGGGCCTGCCCCTCCAATATTGGGACACTGGGTGGGAGCGGTCGTGGGAAATGTTGGGTTTGGGACGGGTAGGTACAGTAGCATATAGAAGAGAATGCGTGAAAGTTTCGTATTCAAACTTCAAAGTGCTTGATACTACGACATTTTTTGCTCGTCAATACTTCAAAATGCTGATGTTTCCCCTCCATTCCTGAATGCTACTAATAGTAGGCCTATACTGGTACTGCTACTTTTACTAATGCTGACTCATGGCCAATCAAATGGTGCACTTGTTCAAATTTGACATGGGAGCTTTGAGAAAATCTGGACTTGGCAAGGGAGATAAGAATCTTCATAAAACAAGGTCAAATTCCCTTTCTTTTCTCTTGCGAATACCAGCAGAAATATCTACGCCTTTGCATTTTGCCTCTTCTTCTAACCGGATTAATTATTATTGTAGTTTTTTCATCACCTAGCGGTTAAGCGGAATTTCGCAAATGTGTATTTTAAGTTTGTCGTCTAATAAAGGTGTCGTTGTGACGAAATCGAATATAGCGAAAATAACACATTCTACTCAACGAATACGCAAAATCGCTTATTGCATGAATCGAATAATCTTCTAGAAGATACATAAGACTTATTCGCCCAAAATTCTTTGAATTTTTCACAGATACCTAGATTGAATAAACAATTAATACGCGTAATGAGCTTTGGGCGTAATTCGCCAGATGGCGCAGTGATGAATGTCAGCTCAGTCCGATGACATTGAAACGATTTTCTTATTTCACGGGAATAGCTTACGATAACGCCAGGCGTCGCTCGCATTGGTGACGGTCACTACATACAGTGTTTATTCTAGCCACCTTGACATTGGGGGGGGAGTTTGAAATGTTTGGGGGAGAAGGTTTGTTCTCCAAAAAGCTTGACAAGCAAAAAAGGTCACCCTCATACTTTTATCCTTCCCGGACGTGGCGAAAGCATAAAAGTCATCAACGACCATCCTTACGTTCATTTCCTTCTTGAGATTAAATGTTCATCCTTATATTTTCCCCCTCTCCGAAAATAAAAACCCCCTCTCGTCGCGATTTTTAGGAGGAATTTCCATTCCCCCAGTGTAACATATAGAAATTTTGTGGGGAATTTTAGACTTGGGGGAGGAAATTACCCCTCCCCCTAAGAAGGCCTAGAATAAACACTGATTCTATCGGCATCAGTCCATTTTATCCAATGACCACACACGCACACGCACACAGGCGCGCCCGCGCAAAAGACAAATTAGACAATATGAACCACCTTCATCTGCAATTATTGAACTAAGTGATCGTCATTCGTCAATAGATCATGTAGGCCTAATGAGATTATGCAATCTTGAGATTGGGCAACTATACTGTGTTGTTCTGAATGTCAGTCTCTTTCAAGAGGCGATATTTCATCGCCCGAATGCATTGGGGTCGACCCCGCGTTCATAAATAACAACCAGATAGTTATCGGCATTTTGAGGTTGGAGAATGGTTTCTGGTGGGAGGCAGAATCCCTGCCGGCCAGGGAGGCGGATTAGGCCCTATAGGGTTTCTCCATCTGAACCAATCCTCATGGTCATTCTATCGCCAGCGAACGATCCCTCTTTCGCGGCGCAGAAACTGTAAAATAATCTGTTTCAAGATCTGAAATCGAATTTACTCGATCGGTAGCGACAGCTACAGTGTAGATCGCGCGACTATATGCATGCATGCATGCATGCATGCATGCATGCATGTATGTATGTATATATTTTTATCGTATATATGTATGTAGGGCCTATGCATGCATGCAATGTATGTATGCATTTAGCCTATACAATCCCCCATAAGTTTCAAAGAATTGCGCTCCTTCCACACCAGCCTCATGACCGACAGACCAGAACCATTGACCGCTGCTGTGTGTGTTGGACTGGCTCCGTCCTGCGGTTCGTTACTCCACTCATCGGACTTAGAACGGTCGCTTGTGCAATGTCGGTCGATTGTCATTTATCCGCCGCTGGAAGTGATCCTGTCGCTGAGGGAACGCATTCACCAGTCGAATTGCTAACGCCTCTGCGCTTTGTGTTTTCAAAGAGACGTTCATCTAATAATTATTACAGATTAAGTCCACGTGTTTAATCTAGGCCGTTTCTGGGGACTTTTTCCCCGAAATTTCAAATTCCCCCAGAAATTTGGGCATACTTGAACGGGTAGGGGAGAAGGAGATGGAGGATAAGACGGAGAGGAAAGGCCGGCGCTGGTAGAGAATGGAGAGGCCGAAGGAGATGGCAGCGTGCCAGAGCGGAGCTTATAAAAGAGGGAAGCGCGGGTAGAGGTTGGTCGTGAGTCGTTGGTCGTTGAGTCGTTGGTTGGTTGGCGTTGCGGCCAAGGTAGGTCTGCTAGAGACGCGGGAAGACGCGGTCAGCGGGGAAAGACCTGGATGCTAAAGAAGAAAGGACGGATCGGAAGGACAGGGAGATCCAAGGACGGAACAGGAGCGAGTGGTGATGGTAAGAAGTTTAATACTAATTCTGCATTGCGTAGTGATCGTAGAATAAATTCGATTAGTTCACATTTAGACAGCCTTGACGATTGTTATATGTTTATTGGAAGCCTTATAATGTTAATAATAATCACATGTTAAAACCAAAGACAGTCTTATCCATTATCTCTCGGTTATCATCAACTAAGGGAACCCAGCGGACGAACGACATCGGGTCAGGGGAGGGAGGAAGGAACCGCTCTAGGGGAACAAGATTTAGAAGGGGAGTTGGTAGAAATAGAGGGTGTCCCCCCCAGAGTCGTTGAAATTGGTACCAGAAGTGATTTTTTCTAATCCCTTTCGAGAGATTTTGGAGTTGAGAGAGAAATTTTAATGTGAGGATTGCATAATCTTGATTGCATAAATTTGTGTGCATAACGTGATTGCATAAAATTGTCTTGCATACATTTTTGCATAAATGGCGGCACGATCGACGCGGGTAGATTCGAGAATGTCGATACCGTTGTTGAGTATGGAAAGGGTGCCCGACGATCCCGAAATTAGTTTCGATGATCCGTTAGAGCCTGGGGGAGATAATCGGGGAGCTACACCGCCCGCTAGAACGGCTTTTGATAGCGACAGGGGAGTGAGGGGACATGATACCGCCAGTGTAGCGAGGGGTCCGAACCTTAATGATGGCCTGTTGCGAAGCCCGTCTCCGAGGCGTACGATCAGAACATTATCTCAGCACCCTGGGGACCGGGTAGGACGAGGAGGGGTCCGAGACAGTGAGCGACCGATAGCAAGGGGTGTCGACCTGGCCATAAACACCGAACACGAGGCGCAATCGCCTGGCCTTAGTCCGATACCGATCTATAGAGGGGAAGAAAGGGGGACTCGGCCCGAAAACGATCAGGTTTACGATCGGAGGGAAAATAACTGCAATCACGACCGAAGAACGGGGGGAGAATTTTACTACCCAGACAGACCCCGAGGAATGACCGTAGATCATTACCCGATAGACACCGATCACAGAGACAATCATGATAGCAGATACCGGCCGGGGCCCACCACACAGATGATTGACCCGAGCCACAGTGATAATCGAGGGTCGGGGGCCGAGTACTATAGACCAGAAACACCCGGTTTTAGGCCATTGAACAGAGGTCCGATCGGAATGGCAGACAGAATAGATTACCCCGATCAAAATCATTGCTATCCGACAATTGATCCGAATAGAGTATATAACCGGGATAACCGTTGGCCCGAGACCGAGTATGACCGATGGGGAACAGGCAGAACGCTACCATTGATCACTAGACCGATTGATATTAACCACCGCTTGGACCATGACTCACCGAGGCCAATGGATAGAACCGATAGGCCCGGAAATCAACCCAGACAGTTCATGAAACCTGCCAAATATAATGGGACGGGGCCGGTCGAGTCCTATATCCGACAGTTCGAAATTTGCTCACGGTATAATGCCTGGAATGCAAGTGAAAAATGTGACTTCCTCCAGTGGGCACTAGAGGGCGGAGCCACTGAAATTTTATGGAATTTACAAGGCATAGGGGACCTTACTTACGAGAAATTGGTGGACCGTTTAAGACAGCGATTTGGCTGTCAGGGCCAGTCAGAGACATATAGGGCGGAATTATTTGGATATAAACAGAAAAAGTCTCAATCTTTAAATGACCTAGTGTTTGAGATACGAAAGTTGACCTGTTTATCTTACCCAAATCAAAGCAATAATGAAGCAATTGAAGGTATAGCCCGCGATATGTTCGTTCAGGCTATAGCAGACCCCCAGTTAAGTTTGAAGGTCCGTGAACGAGAGCCCACGACCCTAAATGACGCCTTCAAAATAGCCCTTCGGTTAGAAAGTTTTTCTAAATTGAGCGGACCCGAAATTACACCACACCCGGTCCAATATATGGAGGGGACGAAAGGGGAACGGAAGCTGAATCGATTTGCCGTAGATTTGAAGAAGCCATAAGAGTCCAGAACATGGCGCAGGAAAAGTTCCAACAGTCCGTTAATGACCAGTTGCAGAAAATGGCCGCCATGTATAGTCATAAAACCAGCCCTCCCCCGATGCAAGCGACCGAAAAACAGGTCCGTTTCGAAGTGAACAATCGTCCGTCACCAGCTCCGTCTCCGACACCATTCTTTACACCGAGACATGAGGGGCCAGAGATGAATAAACATGATAATAATTGGCGATCTAGATCCGCCCCTGATAACCGTGAAACACAGGTTAGGTCCTATGATCAAAATAACTGATCAAAAGAGCCTCCTCGGTGTTGGAACTGCTTAAGCCACGAGCACCTTAGACGGAACTGCCCAGAGAAATGGCGCAATAGAAGTCCCAGACCCCAAGTGAACCAAAGTGTAAACCGGAAAAGCATTGTAGGGGCCCAAGTCACTTTTATGTGAAAGCCAGAATAAATGGCCGACCGTTGTGGTCACTCATGGACACCGGGGCTACTGAAAATTTGATCCACAGTCGTTTCACTAGAGGCGCCACAATCAGGCCCACTGTTGTCGATTTATATGCAGCCAACGGTAGCAGAATTAATGTGAAGGGCGAGACGATTTTGACTGTACGATTTAACCCCAGATGTGTTTCTAAAGTCAGGTTTATTGTGTCCGATGATATAAGTGAAATATTACTAGGAATGGAGTTTCTTAAAAGCGAAAAATGCAAGCTAGACTTTCAGACTGACACGTTACAAATCGGACAAGAGATAATAAAATTGACGACCTTTGTTGGCCAGCGTTGGGCCAGACGGGTTCAGTTAGGGGGAGAAATAACCCTGCCCCCCGAATCGACCAGTATAATACCGGCCAAAATGTTGATAGGGAACGCCGAGGAGAAGGGGAAGGAGGTTGGTTGCTCGAACACAAAGAGGTCAGCCCTGGCGTACATTTAGCCCGCGCTGTGTACGGAGGCCGGGCGGGGGAAGCAGCAGTGCAGATGACTAATACGAACCCGACGCCCGCTATTATACGAGCGCACGAAGTGCTGGGTGAACTCACCCCAGTCATTGTCCAGAATAAAGGCCATAAAACCGACCCCGAAAACAACGAAGTATGGAAAACCGCTGTAGCCACAATTATTGAAAAATTACCCACTGAAGTAACCGATGAAGAAAAATTAAAATTAACTGAGGTACTGCTTCGCTACCGTAACGTATTCTCAATGAATGATACTGATTTGGGATGCACTGATTTGATAAAACATAGTATAACAACGACTGATAATATACCGATTCGACAACCCTTAGGAGACAGCCTAGCGCATATTTAGACGCAATTGACGAGCACACTGACCTGTTGTTAAGACAGGACGTCATACGGCCCTCTCAGAGTGAATGGGCGTCAAATGTAGTGTTAGTAAAGAAAAAAGACGGAAAATTAAGATTTTGCATCGATTATCGCGCTCTTAACGCGAAAACTAGATATGATAGCTATCCAGTCCCTTTAACTAAAGTCTGCCTGGATTCGCTAGGGGGCAGTGCCTGGTTTAGCGTCTGCGATCTCCGTTCTGGATACCATCAAATTCCAATAAAGGAATCAGACAGTCACCTGACTGCTTTTAGAACAAGAAAAGGCCTTTTTGAATTTAAGCGAACACCCATGGGATTACGCAACTCCGCCATCACGTGCTGTCGCTTGATGAGTATACTTCTTAGAGGGATGGACTATATGGGTACTTTGGCCTACTTGGATGACGTCCTTATATTCGCCCCAGATGCGATGACGCATATAGAACGACTTGCAGCAGTGTTTGATAGAATAGAAAGGGCAGGCCTTAAATTCAGATTAGATAAGTGTAAGATCATGCAGAGGCAATTAATATTTTTAGGACACTCTATCTCGGCTCAGGGGATTTCCCCGGACCCAGAGAAGATGCTAAAAATAAAACAGTGGCCGATACCAAGGAGGTTAAAAGAGGCACGAGCTTTCATAGGAATTTGCACGTATTACAAGTCATTAATAAAAAAATTTTCTGTCCTGGCTGCGCCTTTAACTGATCTAACACGCAAAGGGCAACCGTTTGTATGGAGCGCCGAATGTCAGTCGGCGTTCGAAAAATTAAAAATGGCACTCACATCTGAACCAATTGTGGCGATGCCAAATGATTATGATCCCTTCATTTTGGATGTTGACGCTAGCGATTTTGCTTTAGGTGGCGTTTTAAGTCAGATTCAATCAGGACAAGAAAAAGTCGTAGCTTATTATAGTTATAAACTTACCCCACCGAGCGAAATTATTCGACGACTCGAAGAGAATTTTTCGCCTTAGTCCAGGCCGTTAAGCATTTTAAACATCACCTTTTAGGAAGACCGTTTGAGATCCGAACAGATCACATGGCCCTCAAGTACATATTTAAAGCCCCAGAATTATATGGTCAAAATGCGAGGTGGATAGATTTTTTATCCCAATTTAATTTTGTTGTTTCATACCGTAGAGGTTCTTTACATGGAAATTCTGATGCATTGAGCCGTTGGTGTGCCATAGAATCTGATGGGAATGAAGACGAGGCTGACGGGAGGGAAGGGCAAAGCCGACCGTTGAATGGTTACAAGATACGACCGAGACAAATGACTGGAAATTCCAACCGCAAGAGGCGCACAAAGTTGACCCAGAGCCAGCGAACAAACAAAGACAGGACCAAACGGACGACGACGAGGAGACAGATACACACACGGACATAGACAGAAACGGAGACGAAGAGACAATAAGAGAAATGCACGCAGTGAACCCAGAAGCAGAAGACGGACAGAGACTAAATGACACAGAGAAGGATGAAGAGACAGACAAAGACAAGGGTAGGGACATAGACGAAGTCACGTTCCAAGGAGTGCACGCAGTGCACCAGAAACCGATAAAAATAGACAGGTATTTCCCGACTCCTTCTGCCCGTATAATAGCTTTCCAGAAGGATGACCCAGTTTTAAGTAAAGTTAGACAGTGGTTAATAGATGGCGCCCCAGAGCCAGCGGAGATTTCATACGAAAACGCCGAATTGAAGCAATGGCATTTCCAACTAAGTCAAGCGGTAATCATCGATGATATATTGTACAGAATCAGTGCGACCCAAGTTAAGCAATTGGTCATACCGAAAGCCCTCCAAAATGAATTCTTGACCTTGACACACTCAAACCCAGCCACCCTGGCCCATTTGGGAGTGAGACGCACCCGTCTAGCAATCCGAAGCCGAGGATATTTCGTCGGCTGGTCAAAATACACCGAATTATTCGTCAAAAATTGTGAGAAATGTCGTCGGTACATCCGGCAACCCCTTCCCCACCATGGACAATTACAAACACACAAATGCGGGGACAGTTTTGAGCTTCTCTCAATCGACTGGACTGGCCCTCACATCTGCACCGAGAAGGGGAATAAATACATTTTAACCGCCTTATGTGGTTTTACCAAGTGGATAGAAGCCATTCCGATAAAATCGACAACGGCAGAATCGGTCGCTTCCGCTTTAGTCGAATCCGTCATTGTCCGCTTTGGGGTCCCCCACCGGGTCCTTACTGATAAAGGGGCCGCGTTTGAAAGTGCCCTGTTTAGCGAACTCTGTAGAATTTTGGGGTGCATAGGGTCCGTACCAGCAGCTTCTGGCCACGGGCAAATTTTTGTGGAGGGGGTGGCACCGTACGATGAACGGGATGCTGGGAAAATGTGTTAAAGCCAATCACCGTAATTGGGATGACGTCATTCCCCTAAACCGCCGCATATAGAGCTTCGGTCCACGAGAGCACGGGCCAAACACCGAACGCAATGGTGCTAGGAAAAGAAAATCGAATGGCCGTGGATTTAGTATATGGTATACCGCCGTCTGAAAAAGTGGCGACCCCTAGCGAATATGTCACAAGACTGAGAGATAATTTGGAGGCATCGTACGCCCTAGTCCGTACTAGATTAGAACGATGCGCTCAAAGGAGGGCAGATAAATATTTTCCTTCGGTAAAGCCCAAAACTTTTGTCCCCGGAGACCGCGTTTATTGGTATACTCCGCAAAAGAGAAAAGGCCTATACCCCAAGTGGCAGCTCTGCTACGACGGCCCGTACGAAGTGATCCGGCAGACTTCACCGGTAAACGTGGAAATACGGAAATTAGACGCCAGAGGGCGAGTTTTTATAACCCACATTGACAAGTTAAAGAAATGCCGAGAAGACGATGCAGCAGGATTAGAGGAGAGCCAGGACGAAAGAGATAATGATGCGGGAGAGACGGGAGACGCTGAGATTGAAGAAAGACAGAGAGAAGATTTAAACGAAGACATGGAAAGTGCACCGAATGACCCGCTTGACCCAAACCCTGAACCAGAATTTAACCCAGACCAAGGGAACAGGCCCAAGAGATTAATTAAGACCCCGATACGATATATGTGAAATTAACGGAAAGGATACAGAATATTTAGACGTGCACTGTATATAAAATTAAGATAGAACTGTATATAGAACCTATGTTGTCAGAAAAAGTCAATAAAAAATAAAAATAAATTCAAGAAACGCGGGTAGAAATAGCTGTAACTGTATATATATATATATATATAGTGCATGATACTGTTGGGACAGTAAGAGGAGGTTAAGCAGAATCCATTCTGAAAGGTTATGTAGCATTAAGGAATAGCGTAGAAACAGAAAGGACTACAAGTGAAGTAAATAAGTAAGTAGAAATTTAAGCAACAGAAATAGAAGATAAATAGGTATGTACAGGAAAATAGAGTGAGTAAGTATCATAATGGTTAGTAAAAGGGGAAAATGAGATCCCTCGGGGCAAGAGTAGATCGTGAAAAGAGATAAGAGGATGTTGAAGATTTGCTGGAGGGCAAAGGAGGAGAAGGTGAATACACCCCGAATTTTGAAAAAGGGTGGGGAGGGGAGAGTAAATTTGCCTCTGTAGTATGTATTTGCAGACGCAGACATAGCGACGGCGACAGAAGTGATTGACAGGCGATGGAATCCGACGTCATAGAAGTCGGCCAAGAAGAGGAGGCGGAGACACGGAGAGAGCGGACGCTGAAGATCATGCCGCCGCGGACGATGGCGACGTCCCGTCCAAGCCTCGGGACGGTGTCGACGGTTGGCAGTATCCGACCAGCTTCAGTCGGAAGCCCTTCGGGAGACCCAGCCAGAGCAGTGGATCCGCGGGCGCCGTCAGGAGCGTTGCGGATGCCGATCCCAAGTATCACGATGGAGAACGACAACTAGCTGAGACGCCAGACAGCAGAAGCAACCACGGAGGTTCAGCCCACCCTGCAGGCTCACGAGGCTCAATTCAATCGTGTGGAGACGCTCGTGGAAGTAGCCTGTCGCTGGAGTCGGACCTTCTCCATCGGCTATCTAACCCATATAATTGTTGCAGAATGTCTTAAGTTGCTTTTATAGGGTAGAGATGACATTATAGTGAAACGGAGAATTAACATTGGATTGATTTCATTGTAGGATTACCAGCTATGTTAGAGCTATATAATAATTTACATTAGCAGCCAGATTGCATTATAGAATCGAAATATATGTTTAGGCCGAAACAACACTATCAAGAGACAATTCCGATTTAACATTTAATACAGTTTAGCATGTCAATTTTATATTTGTTACTAAGTATGGATCGGATGGAAGATGGGTTTTGGTTTAAACAGTGAGAGAGTTGAACGGGTAGGGGAGAAGGAGATGGAGGATAAGACGGAGAGGAAAGGCCGGCGCTGGTAGAGAATGGAGAGGCCGAAGGAGATGGCAGCGTGCCAGAGCGGAGCTTATAAAAGAGGGAAGCGCGGGTAGAGGTTGGTCGTGGAGTCGTTGGTCGTTGAGTCGTTGGTTGGTTGGCGTTGCGGCCAAGGTAGGTCTGCTAGAGACGCGGGAAGACGCGGTCAGCGGGAAAGACCTGGATGCTAAAGAAGAAAGGACGGATCGGAAGGACAGGGAGATCCAAGGACGGAACAGGAGCGAGTGGTGATGGTAAGAAGTTTAATACTAATTCTGCATTGCGTAGTGATCGTAGAATAAATTCGATTAGTTCACATTTAGACAGCCTTGACGATTGTTATATGTTTATTGGAAGCCTTATAATGTTAATAATAATCACATGTTAAAACCAAAGACAGTCTTATCCATTATCTCTCGGTTATCATCAACTAAGGGAACCCAGCGGACGAACGACATCGGGTCAGGGGAGGGAGGAAGGAACCGCTCTAGGGGAACAAGATTTAGAAGGGGAGTTGGTAGAAATAGAGGGTGTCCCCCCCAGAGTCGTTGAAATACTACATGGACTAACAGCAGCCCTCTAGCAGAATTCCCTCCCGGCTTTGTCAATTTCCCCGGCTTTTTCAGTTTCCCCCCGGAGTCCAGAAGTCTAGATTAAACACAGGTTTCGTCTCTTCGGTATTATTGGACAAAATAGGCCTAATCAAGAAAATGATTCCCGACAAGGTCTGAGTTTTTGCGGTGATGTCCGCAATCTGGTCTCGGTTCGCCAGAATTTTCGCAATTCTGTTTCTCAGGTGAGCCTAAAACTGTTCTCCTATTGAGATTATCTTTGGAATTCTCAACTCCGGCCCTCGGGCCAAATACGGCCCAAACCACGATGAATTGCCATGTGGCCCGCCCAGTGGCGGTCCCGAGAACTCTTGGTGGTGGTGGTGTGTGTGGGGGGGGTGCAATGAATTTCGAGGAAGTCGGTGGGGGAATCCCGGGGATGCAATGAATTTTATGACGATCCCACCAATTGTCAAAGGAATTATATATAAACGATTTAGAAGAAATCTGTAGATTTGATATATAAAATATAATGTTCGGAATTGACAATGTATAAAAGCCATTTTAGTCCGGTTGTACAAAATCATAGTGCAAAATCGAGTCTTCTATTGCTGGAAGCAAATTTGTCGATGACATTGTCTATGGATATGCCTATGTCTATATCTTTGTGGATATACAACAAGGCTAATCCGTTCAATCATCTTTGATTGAAAACGCAGCGGCATTTATGGTGGGCCGGTTGAGGGATGCATCCCCAGTCATCCCCAACGTGGAACCGCCCATGGGCTCGCTGAGTCCAATAAGAAAGTAGAAACATAAATACTATAGACCTATAGCCGCCTATTATGATTAATTGTGCGGCGAATTAGACAATTTTGCCGAATTAGACCAATAGGTCGATAGTTAAATTAATCCGCGATAATGTATTGGTAGAATTATCGAAAGTACCACAACGACACAGAGCATAACTATTCACAATAAAATAAGTATTACTTGGCAGTAGCCCTTTAGCTAATAATTTAAAAAAAATTAATTTTAACTTTATCACTTGTTTGACCCCCAGCGTCTTGAAAAAATTAGGGCCTATTTGTGGCCTTTGACCAAAATGTTTGCGCATCACTGATCTACACAACCTACACCATAAGTAATACTCAGGGGCGTAGCCAGGAAGCTGATTTGTGGGGGGATAATGTGATTTGGGATATAAATCTTTAAAAACTTTGGAAATCTTAAAAAACACGTTAAAATTTTAAGGCAGCCTGATCTTGGGGTGTTTATATACCGATATAGGCTACCCCCGCCGCTACGCCCCTGATAGTAGGCCTATTCTGGAGTCCCCTCCCTTCTCTTATGGCAAGCGACAGCATCTTACCTGCATCACATTTAGGAAGGTGTTGCTCACAGATGGGGGCAGTGGCGGCTCTAGGATTTGGCAAGTGGGGGCCGTTGAGGGCAAAATCTTCTAATCATGGTGGGCCAACCATTTGTTGTTTAATGTATGTAGCATTAATTTCCCAACTGGGGGCCACTGGGGGGCCAGGCTTTCAATAGGGGGCACGGGCCTTACCTGCCCCCGGTGGAGCCGCCACTGGATGGGGTGTTTGGATATTAGGGGTGTAAAAATATCTCTGGGTGAGTCGGGTGGCATATCTCATTCACAAAGAATTGTAAATACTTTTTCGAAGTCTATTAATTTTTGGAACGTTCGTTCAATGAGCTTTTTTTCATTGTCAAGACATTTGGGGGAGAAGTTTGGGGAGGGGCGCAGTCCTTCTTTTACCCCCGGGCGCTGGCAACCCACGCTGCGCCACTGTTTGTAGACCTACTAGTCGTTCTCGTGTACGAGAGAAGAAACCTACGGAACGGTGTGAATTTTCTTCTTCCAGTGGACTGAGACGACAATGGCCTGGCGATGCTAGAGGGTCGTGTTGAGGATCCCGTATAAGCGATATAGGCCTACGGATAAGTGGGCGGTTCGCGATGCTCTCTGCCAAACATCGAAACGGACTTATTTATTCGATATCCAATATCCGAAAATCGAGTGCAATGCTAAGTGCAGATGGCGCAGATCCGACTGAAAAGCGCCATCTATCGAGTGAGATGCGTTTTCAAACGCACTCCATCACTCGTCGACGCTCAACCGTATAGGGATTAGGGACTGAATATTTCGAATAATGCAAAGTAAACGCAACAATAGACATACTCAATACTCGTTCCTATAGCAAGGTTAAAAATCATACGGCATATGTTCTTATATGCCACACATGCGCGCGCGCACACACACACACACCATGATTGATATTTCATACCTGATACCAGTCCTATGAGACTACGAGTACTTAGCTTTTGAAGGCGAATAATTCGTGTCATAAGCCCTGTTGAGAAAGAAAGAAGGAGCCCATGCACACAGACAATGGCGTAGCCAAGGGGGTTTGGGGTTAAAACCCCCTTAGCCCCCGAGAAAATAATTTTCATCCAATTTTTAAAAAATTTGACGCGTCTTTGGGGATCAAAACCCCGTTGGCTATAGACGGTAAAAGTTTAAGTAAGAGGCGATTACCTTCTTTTTGGCTTGTCAACTTAAAAAGTACAGGTGATAACGTTTTTTTGCTTTTCATGATTTTTCCAAAGTTGGTCGCGGTCAAAACCAAAAACCAAATCTCCTTCCGAAAATCCTGGCTACGCCACTGCATATAGAGACACCGACATAGGGAATGTCCATTAATTACGTCAACAATTTTTTTGGCAATTTTTGTCCCTCACGCCTTGACCACAACTGTCAAACTTTAAGTGACCCCTATAATTATGTTAAAAAAATTTGACCCCCCCCCCAAAAAAAAAGATCAGTGGCGAGTTCGCCTAAAAAGTGTAGAAGGTTATTATTTTTGCGGTGATGACCATTTTGCGCATCAAATGTCAAAATTAATGCGTGATGATCATTTGTTTTCTTTGCATGTCAGGCTTTTTCCGCTGTAATAGGCCTAAATGGTATTCCATGAAATTTCCTATTTTTGATTATTTGTAAAAAATAAAATTGCTGACGTCAACTTCTCTTGACCCCTGTCAACAACTGTCAAACTTTTTCAAGCCCCCTCCCCGAATTTGTTGACGTAATCAATGGACAGCCCCATAGGCCTACATACAGTATACGCTCCCCTCGTCTTTAATACGGACGCGTCTTTAAACAAGCGCCACACACACACACACACAAAAATGATGGGGATGCGTTGTGATTAGGCCTATAGTCGTCGGAATGGTTTCTGTCTTCCCGAGGCGGTCCAATTAACTTCTCTACCTCTGGTCAATTCTATGGCGTCTTTTATTGTTTCTGTAATGGCTTTACCGTAGTGGCCGAAATTTACTTCCAACCAGAGCTCGATTTGTATGGGGGAAAGGGGGATTCCTCTTCCCCACTGCCCAACTGCATTTTCCCTTCTGCTACATCCCCCACCACTACATCCCCCCACTGCTACCCTTCCCCAACAACTACGTCCCCAGAAGCTCGACATATCCCGCCGCCCCCCACTGCTCCAGGTCACAAATCGCACCCTGCTTCCAACAGCGGCAGCGACATCGGATAGACGTAATGTAATTTAGGTCCTAAGTGATTGCGATGCGAGTGGCGCTTCGAAGGAAAATAAAACCTGGTTTCTCTGTGCGGGAAGTTCGTATCTCCGACAAGTTCCGTTGTCGTCTAATAACATTATAGATAAAATCCAGACGCGCAGAGACAGGACAGGAGTCTAAAGATCCGTGTTCTTCGAATATCTGACGAATGGATCTCATCGGACCAGATCCACGGTGGAACGCGCGTTGAATCCTTCCCATTTGACAGCGGTCACAACGTCTTGCGTAATCGCGAAAGAATCTAGATTAGCTGCTTTCAAGAGGAATATTTTAAAGGACGAAAAACGCAACAGGAAACAATTATCTGAGCGGGTAGCTGTGGTGTGACAAGTTGACAACTGTAGTGACGTCCGAGGAAAGACCTGATGACAGTTACGCGAATTGCCAAAGCCTTATATATATATATATATATATATATATATATATATATATATATATATATATATATATATATATATATATATATATAAGGCTTTGCAATTGCCCGAGAGCATAAAAACGGGCGATAATTCTATTGGAGATACAAGCAGTGGCGTTGTCAGGGTTCCGGAATAGTGGGAGGAGGGGGGCAGCCCAGGCGGGCACATCGACCATTTCCGGGTTTAGTGGCACAAACCTGGTCAGAAACACGGTCGTATCATAATTTCTCAAAAATTACCCGTGTCAGGACACGGGTCGTGTTTGCCTCCCTGTCGAGCTTTTAAAGTCTGCTAGCAAACAACCATCACAAAGGTGTTCTCTGGAACACTACATGATTCACATCCACATATCCGTATATATCGAAATGATTGTGTTCCAACCAATCTACCAGGGGCGTAGCGCAGTGGCGGCTCCACCGGGGGCAGGGAGGCCCGTTGGCCCCAGTGACTCCCCAGTTGGGACCCTATACTTAATGCTACATACATTAAACAACAAATGGTTGGCCCCCATGATTAGAAGTTGCCACCTCAACGGCCCCCCACTTGCCAAATCCTAGAGCCGCCACTGGCGTAGCGACGGGGGTATATCGGTATATATATACCCCAAAAATCAGTCTAGCTTAAAGTTTTTATGTGATTTACACACATGGTTATGTGTGGTTTATATGGTTTATGTGTTTATAGTTAAGATTTATACCCACCCAAAATATTTATACCTTCCCAAATCAAATTCCTTGCTACGCCCCTGCACCCTATACCAACCCCATCCTCCGCCAAAGATATATACGAAAGGTTTTGCATTTAGCCCACAACTGATCCTAGGCACAATAGGGGCCCAACCCGTGTCCCCGTGGCTAAGCCAATGTACTGTATACAAGTCGACTGCTTTTATCATTAGCAGAGGCCTAGAATATCCGCAAAGCAATGTATATTTTGTCAATTCTAGTCACTACTTAAGCTCATGGGCGTCCGCAGAATTTTTTCCAAGAAGGTGCAAAACAGGGTCTTGTGACGAAATAAATTAAAAACTTCCAGGGGGTGCAAAACAAGGTTTTGTGACGAAAGAAACAAGTTATTTTACTTTTTTAACAACTTCGCAATTTTTCCAGGGGTGCAATTGCACACTCGCACCCCCTCCGGACGCCCACGCTTAAGCTCCATAAAACAGGAACAGAGGATATAGAGACATGTCGAGACATAAACACTTCGTCTTAAAGTCTGCACTAGACATCGGTCCAGCAGCGAAAATTGCAGAAAGATGGGTTGTTGTTGCAATTAGAGAAGCGATAATATTTTACGATTTAAAGGATTAAGCTGTAGAAGAGAAATTTGACGTTAACCCAAATGCAGAAATCTCTAAGAAACGTCCCCATTTCAATCGCTGGAAAATGAGATAAAATGTATGTTTGTTTCTTTGTACAGTTGGGAGACGAAAGCGACATCTGAGAAGCGACTGATAACCACTCTGCTGGACAACTACGATCGAAACGGCGTCGAAGGAAGACCCGTAGTGGACACGACGAGGTCACTATCGGTCGCTCTCAGCTTCTCCCTCGTTCAGATCCTAGGATTCGACCAGCAGGAACAGATCATGACGATTGTCGGATGGGTTCATTTGGTATGTAACATTTGGTACGTCATTGGCGTAGCCACGGGGGAGGGCAGAGGCGACTCCACATCGGGGTCCCGTGCCCCTATTGAATGCCTGGCCTCCCCAGTGGGACCCTATACTTACTGCTGTTCATAGCTATGAACAAATGGTTTGCCCCATGCTTAAAAGTTGCCACCCCAACGGTCCCCACTTGCCAAATCCTGGAGCCGCCACTGAACGGGGGACGGGCAGTAGACTGATTTTGTTCAGGATAGTTAAGCTACTTCTGCTGTTGGTTTTTTCAGTTTGTAATTCAAACAAATCATCTTCTTATACGCAGGGGCGATGTTCAAAGTTTTTAAAGATTTATACCCCCCACATCGCATTATACCCCCAAATCAAATCCCTGGCTACGTCCCTGATTATATGACATCACTTCTTAGTGCATAGGAATGTCAGCCGGTAGCAAAAATTCTGTCAACAGAGCAAGCAAACCTAAATCTCGAAACTCAGGCCAGAAAAACCGCATGGTATTCAACGGTAGATCCAGGAAGATCTAAACTGATGCTTATATTGAAACTGGATCTAAAATCGGTGGAAAATTTGCAGTGCATGCAGATGGAGGAAATGAATTATTTTTTATAACGGAAAATATTGAAGGGAGTTATTGTAACCAGAAACATTTTATTCAGATTTCACATATACTGTATGCCTATGCTACTTATCTAAGCGAAATTTTCCAATCAGGCCATGCTTATTGTCGTGCGTGAGCATGTATAGGCCTTATTGTGCTTCGTTCTGCCTCAGACGTCAAACTTCCTCGAGGCAAATTCAGATCTATGAGTGGTGAATGTCAAATTTCAGCATGGGTGTTCACAGAAATTTGTCCACGGGGTGCAAAACATGGTCTTGTGACGAAAGAAACAAAAGTGTTGTACAATACTGTCAAGGTCTCTTGGACTAATTAATTATAAATCATTTAGTGCTACAATTACTGTAAGTTCATCGGATTCTCATATAAATTCATATTTTCGTTTAGTACTACAGGTACTTTTTTTAGTAATTTTACTTTTCCATAACTTCACAATTTTTTCAGAGGTGTGCAATTGCATTCCTTTGCCCCCCTTCCGGACGCCCATGACTTTCAGGCCTATGTGCGCGTAGGCCTAAATCTTACAGTAAATAATCAGCGTTTAGATCATTTACAGAATAGTGTGGCATGGACATTTATCTACTGTTCTTCAAACAATGGCGTAGCATTCTTAACCTCGATCTTGATATTGGATATTATCCATTACTAAGAAGCCAATATGATTTTAACCTATACCTACCGAATGTACTTGGTTGATCACATTGCGGGCTTTGCCCTTCGATCAACCGATTTTTTCTCTTAACACTAGATTTGCATCTAATTAAGGTTGCAGTGGTAATTCTGTATCAAATTATTACTGCTTAATCTGAATTTCAGTTGTCTTATATACTTATAACTGATTTAATATGACTACCTAATCAAAGTATATAGACTTCTGTTATACTACTAGTAATTGCTACTGGCTACTAAAGTGTTTATGTATGATGGATGTGGAGAAGAAAATAAACTGATTCTGATTCTGATAGTTAATCATCTCATGAAATATTTTGACATTTAATACGCCAATAATCTTTGTTTTTCTGCAGCAATGGAGAGACGCTCTTCTGCGATGGAATTCTTCGGAATACGATAACATATTCCAGGTCGTCTTCCATCCGCGACAGATATGGACACCAGACGTCGTCCTCGTCAATGCGTAATACAAATCTACTCTACGCATTACTTATACATTCATTATCGTTGGCGTAGCCACACGGGAGGGGCAGGGGTTAGTGGCGGCTCCGGGATTTGGCAAGTGGGGGGCCGTTGGGGTGGCAACTTCTAATCATGGGGGCCAACCATTTGTTGTTAGGTATGTTGTAGCAAGTATAATGTCCCAACAGGGGGACCACTGAGGGGCAGGCACTCAATAGGGGGTACGGCCCCCCGGCCCCTGTGGAGCCGCAACTGGGCAGGGGCCGGGGCCGCCCTCTATTCAAACTGCAACCGGTTGTGAGATTCGCGCAAAACCGTTGAGTAGTTGTGTGTGTGTGTGTGTGTGTGTGTGTGTGTGGGGGGAGGTATGTAGACCTAGTATATGAGATCGAAGCAGGGTTATTTCTAGGATTATCAGTTTGAGGGAGTGTCGGTAAATTCTGGGGGTCCCCTGCCAAAAAAGTATGACAAGCAAACAAGTCGTCCCATAGCTGAGATTGGGGTGGGTGTCGGTCTCAAATTGGGAGGTGTTGAGGGGGGAGGAGTTAGGAGGTGTGTAAAAATATCCCTGGATCGAAGAAAATGCAAGAAATTTTAAAACGTTAGAGAACAAAAAGCAGAAGGACTGGATGACGTTTTTGCTCGTCAAAATCTTTTGACTTTTTGTCCAAAAATGTTGGTGTCGACCCTTTTTCGAAATCCTGGCTACGCCACTGTACATGCTGGTGTGCGCGCCTGCGTGTATCCCCCCCCCCAACACAAAGAGAACGCCTGGCATCAATCGGTCCTCTCTAGTCAATAATTCCGTACTAATGAACACGATCGCTGACAATACTGATTTGAGAATACATTTCCGAGTACTCTAGACGGACCACCACGTACGTTCGATTGACTTGGACTGTCCCATTTTTTTATTTATGCTCGCCTGATTTCCGTCCATAAAGACGTACTTGAACGGAGACCACCACGCAAGCCGGCAAAGATTGAGATCGGCCGGATCCGCCTTATTGACTTCCTGAGGACGCGCCCCGAACCGTTTTTATTTATGCTCGCCATGACGTCATTGTTTTAAGGCCGACCAAAACATGGTTATATCGCACGAGTTATTTTTTTGTAATGTGTTCCGCAGTTCGTTCGGACGAGTTACCACATTAATCAGTACGTTGATAATAATTTGTTTCGTAAGAATAATAATAATAATAATAATAATAATAATAATAATAATAAAGTGTCACGCTATTTTTTACCCCTCAAGTGAACTAAAGGAAGTTAGGCCTATATTTTGTTTCGTGGAGAACATTATATGGCGATTGTAGGCCTATATGTAGGCTATTCTTGGACCCTTTCTGCGGACCCTCTCGACCGATTCGTGCACCCCACCAGAGGCGTCATTTGGGGGGCTGGGAGGCCGTGGCCCCCCCCCCAAGGAAATGAAAATATTAATTTATAATGTATTAATGTGCAAAAAATTGCAAAAATTGTCAAAAAATATCAAAAAATTGCAAATTTTCCAACATTGGCCCTAAAATTTGACAAAATTGCTCAAAATTTGCAAAAAATTAGCAAAAAATTAGCAAAAAGGTTGCAAAAATGCCTAAAATTTGCCAAAATTTGTCAAAAATTTGCAAAAAAATTTTCTCGCCTCCCCAAGAAAAGTGTGAAATGACGCCACTGCACCCCACCACCCAATTGTTCGCACACCACAGTTTGAGAACCTCTGAGCAGTGGCGTAGCCAGGATTCCGTAATGGGGGACACTTCGACATTTTCCAGTGAAAAGTCATGACAAGCACAATATGTCGTCGTGTCAAGCATTGTGAACCTTCGCACATTCTCTTCTATTATACCAACTACCTTCCCCAAATTTCTCAACGGTTTTGCGTAAATCCATCGACCGGTCCCAACCCGAATAGGGGGCTAAGACTCCTTTGGTTTCTGAGCCCTTCCTGTCTACGCATGGACGTCCACGGAAATTTGTCCAGGGGTGCAAAACAGGGTCATGCGACGAAAGAAACTAAAAGTAGGCCTACTGTACAAGATTGTTACGATCAAAAAGCTTATTGGACTAATTGCAATTTATTTAGCGCTACAGTAGTGTTCATCGGACTCTTAAATAAATTCATATTTTAACTTAGTATTATAACAATTTATAGGTAACTTTTTTTAAAAGTAATTTTACTCTTTTCAAACATCACAATTTTTCCAGGGGATGTAAGTGCACCTCTCCGAACGCCCATGTTGCTACGCAAAATGCCTAAACGTTGTAGGCCTATGACCCAGTGGTGGCTCCACCGGGAGGTCAGAGGGCCGTGCCCCCTATTGAGAGCCTGGCCCCCAGTGGCCCCCCCAGTTGGGACCCTATACTTAATGCTACATACATTAAACAACAAATGGTTGGCCCCCATGATTAGAAGTTGCCACCCCAACGGCCCCCCCCACTTGCCAAATCCTAGAGCCGCCACTGCTATAACCTCGAGTATATTAGGCTATATTTTTCGTGATGTCCACAGCGTCAAACCTCCGAGGCAGATACATGACAGTAAGCTGATTGTTACCAGCGGCGGTCTGGTCATTTGGGTTTCGCACGTTCACTACGAGTTCTCCTGTTTATCGACGACGTCCAGTCGGCGCCCGGACGAACCGGACTGCGAGCTGCGCTTCGGATCTTTGAGTCTGAACACGGATCAGATGAGGATACAGAGTCTCGCGAACCACGTCGACACCAGTCAGTACGTCCGACACTGGCAGTGGGACGTGGTGAAGAGTCGGGCAAAGGCCTTCGAGCTTCAGTATCCGTGGTGTCCGGGCATAAAGTTCAGCTACGTGTCCTTCCGACTGACGCTGCGCCGACACTGGACGCCGCCGAACAGGCAGCGGGACGTCCGATCGCATTCGGACGAAACGACCGCGGCTGGATTTCGATGGATTCGCCAAGCGTGCGCTTTCCTCTTTATACTGCAAACGACTAGATGAGCTCCAATTATTATGGGTTCTATGACAAAATGCCCACGGACAAAATGTCACGGACAAAATGTCACGGACAAAATGTAACCCTAACCAGTGTTTATTGTCCGCGTAGCAACATTTTGTCCCGGTACATTTTGTACCCCCAAATCAGTCTATCTTAAAGTTTTGTATGTGATTTATATGTGGTTTAAATGGTTTGGGCTGCGGGGGCTGTTAAGATTTATAACCACCAAAAATCTTTATACCCTCCCAAATTTCGATATAACCCCCTTGCTATTCAGCACCTTCTGAAAGGGCGATTACCCCTTTTTCTCGTCAGAGATTATCAGTATTTCCGAAAATCTTTTTCTCATTTTGGGCAAGGACCTTAATCCGGCCCCGAATGTCTGTTCCCCAAAAAATAAAAAACATTACCCCGAATGTCTAGGTGGCCTCGAACCTAAACACCACGGACTACGGATTGCTAACTATGGATTTCACCTGAACGAGCGCTCTTGAATAATTGTCTGCGTCATTGTCTGAGCAATAATAAATAAATTTCGTTTTATTAATACTACGTAAGACTGATCCCAGGTACCGAAACATTTTGTCCGTGCACGGGCATTTTGTCCGGCCACGCAAATTTTAGTTTAAACGAATTATTTCGAATCAAATGTCCTCTGCATTTTGCACCATTTTTTTTACAATTATGGTCCTGCTCCAAAGACATGATTAAAGCAAAGCCACCACGGACTACGGATTACGGACTGAACTTACAACGAATTGAGCGCCAGTGGTCGCCTAGATCACTGCGCCAAGCTTTCGGACGCGCTAAAAAAAATGCGCTTCAGTCCAATGGGTCGCGGGTTAGCGTGAAATTAGATTCAAAAGTGTCATTTTCTAGCCAATACCACAATGTCACAAGAATAGCCGCCTTATGATAATAATTTATATGCCTGCAATCCTAATCCTCCATATATAGCTTATATTAAAATGATTAGTGTTTTATCCAATTTTAATCGACAATAGGCCTAAGTTTGCAAAGCCACTGAAGTTTGGGAAACTCTGGCCTATAGTAATTTTAAAACTTAATCTTTTAAAATTTTAATTCGCAATAACGCAAGGATAGCGTTTCCCGACCATTTTGCTCTGAAACTCCACTAATAATGGAGAATCTCTGAAACAAGGGTGAAATCACCGGTCAGGTTAAGCGATTTTTCTATGCTCATAGGATTTTTAAGACGCGTAACAAAGGTGTGTTCCTGGCAAAAAAATTTAAAAAAGATAATTTTCAAGAAATTTTAATATCTATTTATCTATTTTGACTTAATTAGTAAAAATATGAATAATTTTACCTGATATATTAGCCATATTTTCATTCGAATTGAATCAGAACTTGTTTTGCCATTTATTCAAAACTCAGAATATTCTTTTCGACTAACGTTCGCCAGATGGCCTAAAGCATTTTTGGTATTACATGTTCTATGATTAGGGTCGCGGCACGTTGTTGTAAAATGTTTGGGAAACCCTGGTCTAGACTATTGCAATTCCCTGCCCTTTGGTATTACAAACTCAGTTTTATTCTAGGCCTTCTCTGTTCTCTGGGGGGAATTCCTCCCCTAAGTTTTAAAATCCCCCAATATTTATATGTTGGCTGGGGATGGAAATTTCCCTGTTCGTGTGGCACTCAGATTTGAATCCCCAAAAATTTCAGAATCCCCCTCTGTCAAGAAGTGGCTAGAATAAACACTGACAGACTCGGATCTGCAGAGAACGTTGGACGATGGAACAGAAAAGATCTGGGTTTGAAACTCAGCTGTGAACCCTAAGTCCTGCCTTATTGATTGAAATCGAAAGCCTGTTGTACAAGTAAAATGTAGTGGTAAAATGCTGCGATAAATCAAACAGTTACGCTACGCGATACACTAGCCCCGTTTCCGTAGTATTGAAGTCTGGCTGAGGGTTATAGCCACGGAGATCAGCGCCGACCTATTATAATTAGCTAGTGAGGCTCGGGGACTTTGAATTTTTTCATTATAAAGCAATGGTTTGCAGTGAACTCAGCTTTCTTAAGGCAAGTCTCATCCAGACGCTGACTGCAATTCAGTTCTAGATTGATAGTGGCGCCATAGAAGTCAATCGATTGATTAACTACGAACTAGACGCTCCTAATTAATTTTTAACATTAGCTTCTTTAATGACCTTTCTAAGTTTTAAGTCTATTTCAAAACCTCCATCGAAATAAAATGAAATTTCTTAAATATAAGAAGATAAAGACAGTCAGGGTTCATCCATATAATATATATGCAAAAACAGGCATATTTTCAACCCCTCCCCCTGCATTCACCGCATACACCGTACATAAAAATCTCAAAAATCCAACCCCATCAGTCAGGGTCGTATTTTCATTGTTTTCCAGGGGTAGCAAGACTTTCGACTGCAAGGCAGGCAGTATTTTTAAAATACCTATCCAATATGCAAATTGGTTTTGTTCATAGTAAATGCTATATACGATACTACATAGTACATACCAATGATTGTAATAAAATTATAAAAACAATTGAGAACACAATGAATCTAAAAAACAAAAAAAATTCCCTAAAAATCAGGGGCAAAGGCCCCTCCCCAATGACGTCCCTGCCCTCAGTACGCACGCACGTACTGTATGGATGGACCTTAACTCTACAGTGTTTAAACAAATTTTGTTTTCTTTTCTTCTCTGGCCACATTGAGCTGACGAAATCAAACCGATGCCAAAATATAGCCTAGTTTTATTAGAAGATGAAAAAACAACTGTGGACATACATCAATAAAAGCTCATTTTTTAACAAAGAACTTTAGACATCAGCCAAGCAAATATACACAGGTAGGTGGGATTCATAAACGTATCAAGCAATACTAAAAATAATTAACAAATCAACAATATTGAAATCAAATTTTAAAAATTAAACTAAAATAGAAATCTAAATACAGTAGCAACAAATAAGCATTACAAGAGAGAGAGAAAGAGAATGATGACTGTACAGACAAATTTTTAGAGTAGAAACTGTTGGTATTTGGACAAAAGGTAAAATAGATACACAATAAATCAGAGAAGAAGGGCAACAAATATTCTAACCCTTGTTATCTAATAATTTCAATGGTTCAGTTGACTGAAGTCATTTCCCTCACATATTAAAGTCCACTAGTACAGAATGGCCATCAATGTGGGCTTCACATCACTTTCGGAAAAAGACAAAATTTACTCTTGTTCTAAAGTTGTAGCAATTTTTTTCTCAAAATTTCAACTTGCCAAGCACTATTTTCAGATATCCAAAATGTTCTGCCACCTAACTATACATATCAATCAACTTCTTGCATTCATTTAAACAATTCTGGAAATTATGTGCATTCATATAGATCCTAAGAGATTGTATGTGTTGAATTTCATTTGTACAAAAAATAGACGAATGATAGCAAAGTCAAATGCAAAACGAACGATGTGAAGTGAATGTAAACCAAACAACACCATGCTTATTTCAGTTTGTCAAACCAGTTGCGAATTAACACTTCGATATTACTTTATTATAAATAAACACACCACGACCGTCAAACAAAGAAGAGGGTCAAGCAACAAATCAACTGATCATTTATCGGAATCTTCTCAGTCACGAGTTCTTTCATTCGCAGAAAGTTCTAAATATTCTTTTTCTTGACCTATTGTGTCTTTTTCTCATCACTATCTACTGCTGCGATCTCTTCCTTATCTGCCTGTGTTTTTCTCTTGTTCTTATGCAATGGATTGTTACGACACTCAAGATGAAGATCAGTCAACTGAAAATCTCGCTCCACATTCTCCTGAAAGAGCAAAAAACTCTTAGATTGGCAGCAGGATAAATTTTCAAAACTACCAACAACAGATATGAATACTAAAGAGAATAAAGCATCGTAAGAACTCGTTTTCTAGCAACATTTTCAGTAACTTATTGCATTCCTAAATAATGTCTATAAAAATAATAAAAGATAATACAGTGCTTTAAACCTGGGTAGATTTCATGGAATCAATTTATAAAAGAAACATATACTTTAACTTTATATAAAAACATCTGGGAATGAAAAATTTGCTAATCGCACACAGTACTCTTTAATTATGGAATTCTTTTAACCCCTTTAACAGCCATTGATTTGTAACGTAATGTAACATGGACAAGTTGACTTAATCTTGGGTTTAATCTCTTTTTCTGGGTGGGAAATTGCCCTTTTCCATCCGGCCAACTTGAAATTTGTACTTACAGCGCTCCCCAGACTCCCTAGCTGACTTCCCCACCCTGAAATTTCAAATTCCCAGGAGTCTAGATTAGACACTGGGGCAACCCTTAAAGGGGTTCATGACAATCTTGACTACAATCGATGAGGTTCACAGGCCCATTACAATATAATTTTATAGAAATGAAAATGATCAAAGAGCTATCTCGATATCAAGACAAGATCTTGAGCGATTCTACAGTACCAAGCATAGTGAAGGTTATCATGATTTTATTCCAAATCATTCAAATTGTAAATGGATCAGATTTTGGCACGTACTTTGCAAAACACGAATTTTGCAGCGACATTTCCCTTGCTATCAATTGCCGGCCGCCTCCGTGTCTCCTTTCCATTTTGAAACAGTATCACAGTCGGAAGTTGTTTCGACCATGATGATGTACTAATTTCAAACCTGTTTTATTGCAGATACAACAGGCATACATGATTATTATTTGAACAGATCAAAATGTAATATCATCATTTGAATAGTGTAACATAATTTTCCAACGATGATCAAAAGTTTACAATGCAAACACAAAGATCACAAACTAACAACAGATGCATGAAAGGTAAACGATTAACTAGATCCAGCAAAGGATTAAGAATGAGAATACCTAATTCATACATTCAAATACCAAATAGAGACTTCTAATAGGCATATCCAAAATTACATTACATTGTGATTACGATAAGAACATATTCTATAAAATGCTATTCCGATATGTCAGAAATTCACATGACATGATTTTTTTTCATATTCAAGCATTCTTATTTTGAAACCTTTTGTTTAATTCTTGAAAGTAGAGCCAAATAGGACTGAATCTTTGCAAAGTGTATGTCTGTCTTACAGATAATGACACTGATAATTAAAATCAATTACCTAATTTTTTATGAACAGAAGCTAGGACATCTAGAAAAATGCTAAAAAATTCAATTATAGGATTCAATAGCACTTGTAAATAAATGTGTCTACTAGAGATTTCCAACGGATATATCTGAAACTGCATTAAATTGTGATTATGATAGGGATGAATTCTTTAAAATATTGTTTTGACAAGTTAAAAGTCATACAATAAACTTCATTTACACAAAATCCTTACTTTTTGGCAACTTCTGGATATCGCGTCACATCGATTTTACCAAATTTCAAGTTTTCCAATGTGTATCTAAAAAACAAAATTGATTTCATATTATTTCTTACTTTAAATTCAATTGTTCAATTCAAGTCATGTCACTCGTTTGTCATGCAAAATTCTTCTGCATACACGATATATATATATATATATATATATATATATATATATATATATATATATATATATATATATATATATATGAATACCTAGCATTGCAATGACAAAAAACATTAAACTGAATTGGCCCTTGCATTAGTAAAATCAAATTAAACAAAAATATAGAAAGCAAATATATTACAGGAAATCATACTGAAGGGTACGAGGTTCTGTAACCATGAGGGTCTTTGTGAAGAGTTTCATCACTCATCAACCCCATGAATGTCAGAAAGATGTTTCAACTTTACATTAAATTACATTTGCTATCTAGGGGTAACACCACGGTGTTTCGATTCAAAATAAAGTTTACTTGGCAGACAGCTCGGAAAAATCATGTCCAAAGTTGACACATGTTGGAGCCCATGCGGCAAAGAATTCAATCAGCCATGTCACTCGTTTGTCTCGTTCAATTTCATGCTGCAAAATAACCCAGCTCAAATACATATTTAGCCCATATATAAGTCAAAAATTTATAAGAGATTATGCTAGGTTTCTCAAAGACTTCAGAAGATGCAATGCATGAGAACATATAAGCCTGCACAGAGGACCAGACATATGGTGGCGATCAGCAACATGTACAAGAGGCAGCAAGACAAAGAAATAAGAAGAAAACTTTCACTAGATAAAAAGTGTTGGGATAAAATCCAGACAAAATGGCTGAGTTAACTCAAACTCTCAACTCATGGAACAAATGAAATGAGTTTAAACTCAAACTCAACTCACTGAGAAAGAGGCAGACCACAATGAGTTAACTCAAACTCTTTAATTATGTGAGTTAACTCATAAACTCATTTGACGAAAAATGTGCAGTGGTAAAATACCATTTTCCGTGCTTAGTGCAGTGATAAATTTTCAGAACGAAAGAGGCTTGTTTTTTTATATAGATGTCCACAAATGAGTTCTGAGCACTGTGTGCAGTGATAAATTTTTCTTAAAACAAGCCCTGATGGATAGTGTATGGTATTTGTTGGCACTTTTATAAACTGACCGCGTGTCTTCTGTACAAGTGCCTATTTACAGTATTTAGTAAATATAACTTACCTTCAGATGTCGAACAAAATTGCTTGTAGCGACGTACATTCCAGAGATAGATTTGTTTACGCAGTTACTACATTTAGCAATGATTTTTCCTTCACATTTAGGAGTTGTAGAAAAAAATTCCCATCTAAAATACACGGCACCTCCGCCATTTTCTTATTGCTTTGCAACGGGTTCTGAACCATAGATTTATTATATTACATATATAGTGATATTAAAGGCTATGTTCTGAACGGGCGGTTAAGTTCCCTGTAAAACCGGTTTTGGTTTTTATAATATCTTTGGGAGTCATTACCTGAGACATTTGTATAGCGCTGATTAAATTCCGATCAAAAGCAGCTGATAGCTGAAATAAACTTTGTGAATCAGATGAGTTTAAGTCGTGAGTTTACAGAAATGATATTTAAAACTCAAACTCACAGAAATAATGAGTTAATTCAAACTCATAACTCATGACAGTTGAAATGAGTTAACTCAAACTCACAAATCACTACAAATGAGTTAACAAGAGAGTTTAAAGGCAAATGAGTTAATGAAGGAGGACACTGGATCATAGGTGCAACTTCTTCACATGCCATAGAAATTCAAGACAGGGCACAACGTCACATTTATTTGCATTCCATCGCTCAAAGTCAATTATATTATAAGTGAAAAGCATACTTCCAAGTTTGGTCCTCGAAAGTAAGTTACGAGATCAGGACCACTGTACGCAGGTCGTGGCAGAAATACAAGATGAACTAAAAACAATATTATATATATACAAGTTGTCAGTTAACTGCCCACAAATACGCTGTTTTATACAGTCAAGCAATAATAATAATAATAATAATAATAATAATAATAATAATGATGATGATGATGATGAACTGATCATGGTAGCATATCGTACAAGTACAGCTAGGACACCTTACAATTGAAAATACGGTATATCTAACAGCAATCAATGTTCTGGATAACTACAAACAAACAGAGAAGTTTTCAGTTCTCGTTTATTTAAATGCTTCTAGTGTCTTTGCCATAGTTGTTTTTGATGATGGCAGGCTATTACAAACTTTGTCAGCTGATACCTGAAACATGCAGTCACATGGACCTTACTAATTATCATCTGTAGATGCAGCTGCTGCTAGATTTCTCTCTGAAAATCCAGAAAAATCCAGCTCTGGACAGATTTGAAAACTCTAGATGCAGTACAGCCCTCTTACATACACACATACATACATACACATGCACATATGAATCTTAAGGCTAATGACCTTGCATAAACTCATTAAAACCAAATCCTAAATGCAATCAAACCATAACGTTCCAACCAAATCTTTAAATAATGGCACAATGGTTTAAATGTCAACGTTTTCGTATACTTGTAACGCATACATGCAACTTACAAAGACAGGCAATGACATAAACTACTCCGAAAACTGGATTTTGACGCATGAAGAGAAACGTGCTGAGAAGCTTCGCAAACATACATGCAGTCTCAATGTATGTTGCATAAGAGGCTGAAACAAGAACACACAAGCAATTTGCAACAACATCTGAGATCTGCTGAAATCATCGCTCCATTGACGACATCCAATAAAGGCGATCGTGGACTTCCCGTGACTGCGGATCCTGGGCATGGAACCGCCTGCCTTTCTTCAGTTCAACTCTTCTAACGCCAGACACCTTCAAGAAGAATCTTAAAAAACTTGGCTATTTCGCATTTGGCTATTGTAATTTATAATTTGTAATGTGTCCACGCAGTCACTGTATTAGCTTTGCATAAAATCTTTACGTTGTATAATAATAATATAATAATAATTTCATAATAATCTGGGATGTCTGAAATCATCAAAATTGACATCCAATAAAGTGATGATGGACTCGGTTGTCGGCACAACGGATCCTGGGTCTATGTAGGTTTATGTGATTTCTGGTGTTCAAAAAGTTCTAATCGTGAAGCGCAGAAGTGCTGACAGATGCCGCAAGGGAATCAGCCAGTTGCAGTGCATGAGAGCGAATCCAACATCCTTCAACTGATTTCACAAGAATGAGCTTTGACGATTCAAATACCGTCCCCTGAAGTAAGTATGGATGATGTTTGATCTGTCTTGAGCAACTCAGTTGGGTCGTCAGGTGAAATTGAACAAGCTCTGAGGTTCAGTTTCGCTTCGTCTGTCTTCCATGAGAGCATACGCCATCTTCCAACTGGCAATAAAAAGTCATTTTTGGAATTCAACTATCGTCCGTATGTATGATGTGACCTATCCCACTCAGTTTGGCAATCGGCAGGAAAGCCTCAATGCCTGTGATCCCATAAATCTGCAGAACTGCAGTGTTAGGGATATGACTTCATTTTGGGATGCGGGCAATTGATCTTAGGCATCACAGGTGGAATGGCCCAAGCTTTCCGACAAGTGAACGACTGAGTATCCAGTACTTGCAGCCGTAGAGTAATATTGATAGAATGGCTGCTTTGTATACCGCCACTTTGTCATGATTTTTCCAAAGATGTCTGGAGAGGAGGCCAAAGGCAACGTTGGCTTTCACGATGCATGAATTAATGTCAATGTCAATGGTCACTTAATCTAATATAGTAAAATATTAATCAATAACGAAAAACCACATTTTCAGCAGATAAGCAATCACATATCTGAAGAACATGAATATATTATTAAACATAAAAATGTATGTATTCCCATGCCACAGAAACATTTAAACAAATAATAAGGAATTATTACATCTGTAAACATTTTTACATGTTTACTTGGTACATCATTATTATTGTTATATACTACTATAATTAATTATTTTTTACCACATTTGGCTCATTCTAACCACTTGTAAGCCATGCATATTTTTTATGACTCATCATCGCATCATTCTTTGTCTAACTCATCATCCACTGATCACAAAGTTCCTAAGTTACAAAACTTTTACTCACACAAAAATATTTTTATCCCCCAAAATTCACACCTAACCTCTCCCTAGCGGGAACACTGATCATTGGTATAAATAAAATAATTTAAAAATTAATGTAGCTCATTTTCCTACGCTGTTTCCTATTTTTCATGACGATGATGCAGCCCATGAAAGTCAACAGTTCCCATTCTCTCTGAAAACATAACCGCCATGTTAAGTACATGGTCTTATGTCACATTAACAATTCTCACAATAATATTTAAAATGTTCAATGGCAAACATTTACAACATAGAATTATAAGCATCTTTGGGAATGTTACTACGGCTCGTATTTCGATGATAGGATTTAGTACGGAATTCTTAACTTTGGGAACCATGGGCATTCCCCGATTTTTCAGTCTTCGGTTAATAGTAGAAAGCCAGAAACAGCCCTTGGTCACGTCTCACTGACCTGACCTTTGGAGGCATTAGTAATCCAAAGAACCATTTTTCACCTATGGCTTTACTTATCTTCATGTCATTTGTCACATGGCAACTGCTGCACAAATCTTTTACCGCACCAACTGAAAAGACCATGGTCTGACCTGATTGGTGTTTTGTATCTCAGATAACTACAAAATGGTGAGCAGGAAATGAGTGAGTGAGTGAGTGAGTGGGTGAGTGCATAAAATTTCACTTAGTTCTGCCAATGAAGTTCCTTACTGAAATGCTCAATATGTTTCTGCTTTGCTTTCCATGTACTGCTGCATTTCTATACAAGAAGAAACTGATTAAGAACAAATACCAAGTTTTCCAAATGATATGGAAATACTGTGAACTCAGAATCAAGGACATATGAATCAGCAATACATTGTATTGGGCAAACAAGTTCTAGCATTGCAGATTTAATTTAACCCGTTCCCGGGCAACGCCGTCTATAAACGGCGGCCGAAAATCATATCCGAAAGGGTAAAGCCGTCTTAAAACGGTGCGCCACATAAGCATCGGACATTGCAGTTTTAAACCGCCCCGGGACTCCGGGAGTAACTTTTCGATTTAGTTTACTATCCATTCTATAGATGGCAGCACTTTCTTCACTGTTGTTGACTATACAAGCAAGAAAACTTGCCATTGATCGTCCAAATACTGGGATTTTGCGTTGAAATGCCTCGAAAAATCTCAAGTCTGAGGTTTGAAAAATCATAACTCCGCCAATTTTGGCCCGATCTTCAAAATGTTTGCACTATTATGTTCCAATTACACTGCCCTAAAACTTTCGCGCTCACAGTTGGGGGGTCACCGCTGAAAATTTTTTGCTATTGCGCTTTGAAATTTTTTTGGGGGAGGGTTCCGATTTTCGGCTGTAGAGTGGACCTACCCCTAAAATTTTCTTTTTGGCATGGATGGTTCAAAAGAGCAATAAAAATGCTAAACAACGGTGCAAACCGCATCTTTCTAGCTTCTATATAGCCTGAAATATACTGAGTTGTTCGGTTTTTCAGATTGAGAATCTGTTCGCAAAATTGTCATTTCTTCGAGCAATGAGTAATATTGTTTGAAAAAGCATAGCTGCCCCACATTTTGTACAATCTTCAAAATTTTTGCATTATTCTGTTCTAATTACACCCCTTTACAACGTTCTCGCTCACAGTTTGAGGGTTACTGCGGAAAATTTTTTGCTATTGGGCTTGGAACAAAATTTGTCCAAAATGTTGGGGAGGGGTCCTATTTTGGGCTGTAGGGTGGACCCTACCCCCAAAATTTTCTTCTTTGGCACAGATGGTTCGAAAGAGCAATAAAAATGCGAAGCAACGGTGCAAACTACATCTTTATAGCTTCTATATAGCCTGAAATATAGTAAGTTTAAAACTTGTATGTTCACATTTTCACATGAACGCGTTTCCCCCAAATTAAATACCCCAATTGGGGACGACTTGAAAAAATTAAATCCCCCTGCAACGGGTTAAGAATGTTTTTGATGCTCAACTGTCGGTTAGCACCACCCATAATAATTAATTAGTCAAAAAATCCTAACTGATATTAGTGGACTGAACAGTCAGTGGCCCAGCAATCAGAACAGCTTTGTTAAAGCTGCCCAATCACTAATATGAGCCTGATTGTCATAATTTATCATCCGTCTACGAATGTATCGTTGCATCACTCTCCTATTTAACCACAATGAGGCGTAAATCTGACCGGCCTAAATTTTCTTACATGAGCACATCAGAGCATCAAAAAATCTACTATGGCCAGTAATAATAAAAAACTGAAAATATCAAAGTCTAAAATCATCCGTGATATAAAATTCAGCAGAAATGAAATCCATTTCCGCCGTTCAAGGTTCGTTATGGGTCACGGAGGTGTCACCTTGAACGAACGAGAACCCAAATAAGGTATGCTGGACGATTTCAGACGCGGACCAACCAACAAGAAACTATAAAAATATCAAATTCTAAAAGCCTCCGAAACATCAAATATCAAAGGAGGATCGTGCATACCAGTAACTATTCTTAGAAAAATGATTATAATTATTATTATCGTTATGACAGTGAGGCTCGAGGGGTTAGGCGATAATACGCGACATACCAATTCCAGTTGACAGTCGTCGAAAATCGCTGAACAGATCGGTTCGACGGTCTTCAGGGCGAAGAAGATGACGCTGAGAATAACATTGAATACGTAGTGAGGATGAAGGAACTGAACCACTCCCTTAAGAAACTCTCCCATTTCTACCACAGAACGTAATAGCCTCCAGCTGCCAACATCGAAGACTTCGAATATCAAAGAAGGTCGTCGGACTCGTCGCCTCCTCGGACTTCCGGTCGTAACTCTAGGCGTGGCTAGAGGACGCATGGAGTTATTATTAGAGGAGACGGCATTACGTCATTTCTAACCAGGCTGCGTGAAGCCAGTAGCGCGTAGGCTAAAAATAGCACCTCCATTGTTAGCGGCCATTGTGGTTGAATCGGGCGTGGGGGTAAAGTTGACAGTTGATGACAAGGGGAGGGGCAGTGTTATTTCTAGGATTTTGAATTTGAGGGGTGGTGTCGGGAAAATCGGGGGAGGGTGTCGCAGTGGCGTCTCTAGGATTTGGCAAGTGGGGGCCGTTGGGGGGCAACTTCTAATCATGGGGGCCAATTATTTGTTGTTTAATGTATGTAGCATTAAGTATAGGGTCCCAACTGGGGGGGCCACTGGGGGGGCCAGGCAGTCAATAGGGGGCACGGGCCCCCCTGGCCCCCCCCGGTGGAGCCGCCACTGGGGTGTCGGAATTTTTAAGTCTCTTTCCGGAAAAAGGCTGACAAAAAAGGTCATCTGACAATAAAAGTTTGGGGGAGGGGTGTCCTTTATTGGGGGAGGGGGTGTTCAGAGCTAATTAGTATCCATTTTGCATTGTCACATTACCAAATTTTGGGGGGTGTCGACCTCAAATGGGTGGTGGTGGTGTTGAGGGGTGTTAGGAGGGTGTAAAAATATCCCTGGAAGGGGGTCGAAAATTGCCCAAAAATTGTTGACATAATTAATGGACAACCCCATGCCTTATTGAAACACGATTAATGTCATCCAGTAGGCTGTCCACTTGCTATTTTTCAAACACAAATTTCGAGCAATAGCATCTTAATCAGTGGCGGCTCCACAGGGGGGCCCCGGGGGGGTGTGCCCCTATTGAGTGTCTGGCCTCCCAGTGGCCCCCTGTTGGGACCCTATACTTAATACTACATACCTAACAACAAGCGGTAGGACCCTCTGATTAGAAGTTGCCACCCCAACACCCACCCACCACTTGCCAAATTCTGGAGCCTCCACTGATCTGAATCTCCATTTTCATTACATACTAATAAAAGTTCTTAGATCATTGATAAAACATATCCGCAGCTATTCCCCATGGCTCAGCTGATGATTTTTTGGGTCTACCAATGTGGCTGCCGTTTGGGAATTTCCCAAATAGTTGGCTTCAGCCAAATGACGTAATGCCGTCTCCTCTAATAATAACTCCATGAGAGGACGAACTCAATGTCAAATCAATTATTTTTTGGATCTCATTTACCCATGGCTCCTGTTCTCTCTTTCTCTCTCTCTCTTTCTCTTTCTCTCTCTCTCTTTCTCTCTCTCTCTCTCTGTCTCTCTCTCTCTCTCTCTCTCTCTCTCTCTCTCTCTCTCTCTCTCTCTCTCTCTCTCTCTCTCTCTCTCTCTCTCTCTCTCTCTCTCTCTCTCTCTCTCTCTCTCTCTCTCTCTCTCTCTCTCTCTCTCTCTCTCTCTCTCTCTCTCTCTCTCTCTCTGCTCTCTCTCTGCTCTCTCTCTCCTCATTCTAGCACAGTGTTTATTCTAGCCACCTTGACATTGGGGGGATTTTGAAATGTTTGGGGGACAAGGTCTGAGTCTCCACACTTTGGGGGATTTCCATTCTCCATCCAACATATACAATTTTTTGGGAAGGAATTTTTAATTTTTTGGGAAGGGAATTCCCCCTCCAGAGAAGGCCTAGAATAAACACTGCATGAGCACGCACACGACTCAAATATCTACTCCAGTGAATTAATCAGGTGGCATGTTCTTTTTATTAGCTGGGCACATTGTACACTAACCGTCAGTATTTATTCTAGGCCTTCTCTGGGGGAATTCTCCCTCCCCAAGTTAAAAATCCCTCCCCCAATTTTTTTATATGTTTCATGGGGAAAAAGAAATTCCCCTCCCAAAAAAAGTGTGACGACGGGGGAGGACTTTTATTTTTGAAGAGGGGAAAATGTAAGGATGACAACTTCTACATGTGCTTGCAAGGGCATCGGTGATCAGGAGGGTGGATGACCTTTTTTGTTGCTCGTCGGCACATTTTAAGGGGAAGATAATAGAGCTGGGTCGATTACGATTATTTTTTCCGATTACGATTACGATTATTTTCGATTATTTTTCACGATTACGATTTCGATTACGATTACGGTTTTTTATATAATCGCGATTACGATTTCGATTATTTCACAGTACCTTTAGAAACTGGCTTTCCCGCCATATTTTACAGTATTCGGCAATCCTCTGTGTATCGATGTTCAGTTGGTCTTCAACAGGGATATTTCTACACCCCTAACACCCCCAACACCCCAATTTGAGGTCGACACCCCCTAAAATTTGGTAATGTGACAATGGTATGCATACAGAATGCATATTGATTAGCCCTGAACACCCTCAAACAGGCCCATTCAGAGGGGGGCCAGGAGGGCCATTCGGCCCGGGCCTCCATCATTTGGGGGCCTCCCTTTGTTTCCTTGTCTAGAATTCTGGGAGAGCTAGAAAGCTAGATAGCCACTACTAGAAGGGGCCTCACAATTTCGTGATGACCTTTTTTGCTTGTCGACAATTTTAGGATTTTGGGAAAGCTAAGGTATTCTGCGGTCCTCAAAATTGGTGATTACCTTTTTTCGCTTGTCAAAATTTTAAATGTTGGGAAGGCTAGGAGAGGCCTCGAAATTCCAACTGGCCTGGGCCTCCTTCAGCCTCTGAAGGAGCCTGCCCCCAAATGGAGAAATACAACCCACAACTTTTATCCTCGGATGACTTTTTTTGCTTGTCAGACTTTTTGTGAGTCTCTATAAGGTTTTTTGCTTGTCAGCCTTTTTCGGTAGAGACTTCCAAATTTCGACGCCCCAGACTTTCCCTGACACCCCAAATTCACAATCCTACAATCCTATAAATAAACACACCCCAGATTTTCCCGACACCCCACCCCAATTCACAATCCTAGAAATAACCCTGGTCTTCAATCTCCTTAAAGGATCGAGCCTGGGTGCAAGACCGATATCGTCAGCGTATCCAAACTTCCTACCTATGGTATCCGGTAAGTCGTGTGTAGGCCTATTAGCCTACAAATTGAATAACATAGGTGCTAGAACTGAACACTGTGTTAGACCGTTTCGCTGACGCCTCCAGGAGCTGACATCTCCCAAGTGAACTAAGAACCGTCTGTCAGAGATGAGTAATTCCACAAGTTGACAGAACCAGGGTGGCAAATTGAGCGAGAGTTTGTACATTAAACCCGCATGCCACACCGCATCGAAAGCTGCTGTCAAATCCAGAAAGATGGTGCCTGTCTTTATACGCAGTTGAAGCCATTTTCAATGAAAATCTGATAATCAACGGTAAATTGATCTTTCTTTGAATCGGAAATATTGTATAATATAACTAACGGAAATAATCGAAAAATAATCGCGATTTCGATTATTTTTTCGACGATTATCGATTATTTCGATTTATTTAATAATCGTCTCGATTACGATTTTGGTTTTTCCAAAAATCGCGATTTCGATTACGATTTCGATTAATCGACCCACCTCTAGAAGATAACCCTTTTTTGCTCCTCAAGATTTTTAGAGACTCAGTCAGACCGTGTCCCCCCCCCGAAACATTCCAACCCCCCCAATGTCAAGGTGGCGCTAGAATAAACACTGACTAACCGTGACCTTTGTGTTTTGCCTTGAAAGAATTCATGCTCATGACTAGTTGGCCCCCACAATCATCATCATAAACCAGAATAGCTATATACATTCCAATTAAGGAGCAAAACAGGAGACCCCAACTTGGGGTCTCCTGTTTTCCTCCTTGGAATGTATGTAGCTATTCTCCCCAAGCAGTGGATCTGATATAGGCCTAAGGGGGCCTATCGTGGTTAATTTACCACGGTAGGCTACAATTAACTGATACCTCCGTACCGAGCCCATTTTCAAAATTAAAATTTAGAGGTCCAACATTTCTATTAGCAATACGTTTGATGACTTTATAATTATTTCTTTTTTTAAAATAACTTCATTTTCGGAATATACACTGTAAACTTTCGTTTAAAAATGATGTCCGCAACATAGAAGACAAAAAGTAAAGGTACTAATTATACTGACCCCTGAAACACACCACTGCAAACCTGGCGCAGGGTCGACAATTGTTTAATTTTGATGCATGTCAAATTAATATTATATAAGCCCAGTCATCGCTCATCAATTCCATGCTGTTTAGTCTTGCCAAATTGTTAGTTATAAAAATATACTTAATTAACCTTCCTGAATGAAATGATTTGTCTAAATTTAACTTCTTTGCCGCAGTGTTGTTTCAGTTAACTTTAACTGAAACTAAAATATCAGTTAACTGAAAAATAACAAATCAATTAACTGAAACTGAAACTATAACTGAAAAATGTCAATAACTATAATTGTAACTGTAACTGAAAAATAAATAACTGAAATAGCTAAAATAACTGAAAAATAATTGTATATATGGTTGCGTACTATTTCTGGTTTTTCCGAGAGACGCGGATATTTTCAATGTTGTAGCGGTAACACCATGCAACGCGAATTTATTTCTTCCTGCTTCCGTCGGTAGTTCTAGTTTCGTCGCTAGATTTGAGGTTTTTTACATTTTAAAAATCGTTTTAAGCAGAGTTAGTTTTCGCTCTGAGCGGAGGAGAATCCTGTGAGTAGTATCTTATTTATTTAAAATACTAGTGAAGAAAGTAATAACTGGATTGTATTTGTAAGTGGTTTAGTAGGATTTCGCCTATGTTTAAACCACTCTCGCTCATACCAGCCATACCGCACTCTATTGCAAGTTTTAAGCTTCTGTATGTTAAATCTGCTAAACTTTTTGAGTCCCTCTAAAACTGTGTGGGGACCTCTCTGCTGCTAAACGCAACAGACTGTCTGCTAACTTGGAACATCGTGTGTTCCTTAAGCTAAATGAATCAATTTGAGAGCAGGGTGATTGTGTTATTTTGTGTATTAAAAAAATAACGTCGAAATTTCATTAATGTGCTCAATGTCGATTGACTGAAAATAACTGAAATAACTGAAAAATAAATAACTGTAACTGAAACTATAACTGAAAAATGGCAATAACTTTAACTGTAACTATAACTGAAAAATAATTTCAATAACTGTAACTGAAACTGAAACTGAAAAATAATCAATAACTGAAACAACACTGCTTTGCTGTTGCAGCTTCCTGCGATGTCCAAACCGTGCCCAACACTTCATCTCCTTCTTCAGTGGAAATTTTCAGCAATGCAGACCACGTGCGCAGATCTCAGCTTCAAGGAACGACTGCAATCAGCCATGCAGCAATCGCTAATGACACCACCAGTTACTGCTGGTGGATCATCATATTTCACAAGAAACTCATGAATGCCATCAAGGCAGAGATGGCCTATTTAGCAGCACTGGAAAGCGTGGCACGTGCTTGCATGCTGACTATATTCCTATTTGCTCACTGTAGTGACTGTACCCGCCAACTTCTGTTGTAGCCGAACGCGCCTTCTCTGCAGCCGGAATATTCCTCACAAAGCTGCGTTCCAGGCTGAGTGATTAATCAATCAATATGCTATGCTTTCTGCGTGCTTTCTAAGTTTCTATTGTCAAAATCGCAACAAGGCCTGCACTTGGAGTTGGAACTATTAGAGGCGTTTAGGGGCTGTCCATTAATTACGTCAACAATTTAGGGGGTGGGGTTTGAAAACGTTTGACAGTTGTTGACAAGGGGAGGGGGGTCAAGAGAAGTTGACGTCAACAATTTCACTTTTTACAAATAATAAAAAAATAGGAAATTTCATGTAATACTACTTAATACAATGGAAAAAAAGCATGACAAAAAAGGTAATCACCGCCACATTTTGACACTCGATGAGCAAAACAGTGAAAAATGGTCATCACTGCAAAAAATAATAACCTTGTTATTGCGACCTGTCATTGATCTGAGGGGGAGACAAAAGTTTCTGACGTAATTATAGCGGGTAACTGAAAGTTGACAGTTGTTGACAAGGGAGGGGGTCAAAATTGCTGACATAATTAATGGACAGCCCCTTAGAGCCTGAATGCCTGTTAACTAAAGTTTGAGCTGATGCTCAAAAATTGTTAAAGCTTTATAGTAGATTTAAGAGTAGACTAGAGACACTACAAATAATCAAAAAATAATAGTAGCTGACTAGTATAGTAGCTACTACACTACAATAGTAGCTACTACAGTAGCTCAACTGGATTGTCGTTTTGGTTTTTTAGTTAACATAAAAATGTTTTGCTGTACTAATACAGATATATCATTCATATAAGGGCTGTCCATAAATAACGTCAACAAAATAGGGGGAGGCGGTTTGAAAGAGTTTGACAGTTTTTGACAGGAAGATGGAGGGTTAAGAGAAGTTGACGTCAACAATTTATTTTTTTACAAATGATAAAAACATAGCAAATTTCATGGAATACTATTTATTACAATGAAAAAAGGCCTGACAAGCAAAAAAGCTCATCACCACCACCACCACCACCACCACCACCACATTATTACACTTAATGAACAAAAGAAACGAAAAAGTCATCACATCAAAAATAGTAACCTTCTAAACTTTTTAAGGAGACCCGTCACTGATCTTAGTAGGGGAGGGGGTCAAAAGTTTTTGACATAATTATAGAGGGTCACTGACAGTTGACAGTTGTTGACAAGAGAAATGGGTCAAAAATTGCCCAAAAGTTGTTGACGTAATTAATGGACAGCCCCTAAACTAGTAAAATCAGTATCCATACTTCGATCAACGCAATTACGCAACGCAAGTACAAAATTTGCATAAGCAGTAAGCAGGGACGTCATTGGGGGCAGGGGCATTTGCCCCCTGATTTTGAGGGGGGAATTTTTTCGGCAGTGTTTGTGTTAGTTGGTTTTTACATGCCCTAAAGGAGAGCTTGATGTCGAGTAATCTGAAGTAACTAACCGTAAAAAATGAAAAAATGACTGACAAGCAAAAAAAGGTCGTCAACTTTTTCGCAAACTTGTAACTTGTCAGGTCGAAAGTGGCTTGCTCCCCTGAAAAAACAGTGAAATGACGTCTCTGGCAGTAAGCAGTCAAACAATCCGTAAAACTCGGTCTAATTTGAAATAAAGAATGGGGTCGGGATCCCGGGATCTGGGGATCCCAGGCCATTCAATCCCGAATCCCGGGATTTAAAAATTAGTAGTGCTGTTACGGTTAACCGAACCGAACCTAAACCGCGGTTTTTCGGTTAAAACCGAACCGAACAGAAACCGCGGTTTGACCATGCAAATTTGGACGGTTATTTTTCGTAGAGAATAGCAAATACAATGCATGATTATGCGCGACATTAAGTCACCTTCTCTTCTCAGTTAATGCAATTGCCAATAATTGCTACATAAAAGTAAATCTACATAAAGTTTACATCACTGTCTCATAGGCAGTGCTGCTGACTCATCATAGACATGACACAAAAATGATGCTTTCTCTATTTTAACGCATAAAACCTGTGCATTCTAGTGATGTTCAATAAACCGAACCGAACCGAAACCGCGGTTTTCGGTTAAAACCGAACCGAAACTGACCGAAATTGCACGAGGTGAAATCGCAACAGCTCTAAAAATTAGCCCGAGATTGCAATCTCTAGTCTGTTATAATAAATCGCCGCGGCCTTTTTCAAGTGAATAGCACAGCTGTAATCCATCTTCAAGCTATGAAATTTTGAAGTAATCACTTTTAAGCAGCCAAGTCAATTTTCATCGTGTTTGATGACAAATCTTGTGATTTTTAATACGACCAGCTGGCAACGCTGTCACTGAATATATAGTGCCTACTTGTTGGGTTGTGGGCTTGTGGCAGTGACACAGACTAGTAGTTTTCGAATTTAAAATTGTTTAATTTGTTTCTATTTTGCGAATTTTAGTCATTGTGCTTGCGAACTTCTATTCATTAGTTGTAAATGTTTAAATCGTTTATTCGAGGTTTATTTCCGTAGAATTTTTTGCTATTATTTCGTTTAACTAAGCTGGTTACCTTGACCTAAAACTTCGCTAAGTCAACTCGACACATTATCACTCACTTCATTGCCGTCATAACTCTATCTTACATGTGCACTTGTACAATGTACACCCAGTGACGTAGCCAGGATTTTAGGTTTAGTGGGGCTGAAGCCCAAGATTCACTCCCTTTTCTTCTACACCCATTCCCCCGCGTTAGGCGCTCCTCGGCCGCGTTAGACGCGGCCCCCTTAAGATGGGGATTCGGGGATTTCTCCTCGGAAAAATTTTTGAAATCGTAGATGCTCGTACGTGTGTTTTAGAGCATTTTGGAAACAAAATCACAGGTCTGGTATCAATAGGTTCTATGTCTGTAATTTCTTATTTTAGTACTAGGCCTGCACACTTTGAACCTCAGTTTAACGTAATTTTGTAAGAAATGCATCAGGTTCGTTTATCTGAAATTATCTTACAGTAGTTAAAAACCATTTCAATTGCAACTGATATTCAGCAGTCTGCATTGCGCACTGCATCATAATTCAACGATAAGTAGTCTGTTATTATCAGATAATTATTCGCTGTATATAGCGTATTCTGCTAAATATAATTTCTTGTGTATGTGGTTCGCGGAGCCGTCAAAGGTCGGCAATGTGACCCGCGGCTGAAAAATTCTGAAGACCCCTGCAATATCCGACGTACGATTTTGTGAACAAACAAAATTACCAAGTCACTCAGGCGATCGTCGCCAGTTTTGTTACGCAGGCATGTTTTAACTCTGTCGCCTCTAAGGCTTCTGGGCGTCCGTTCCCTGTCCCCTAGGCACCTGGGGAAAAGTATGTGCATTTCTTACATGTTTTCTGAAGGACCTACCCACCTGTCAGACCATTCAGCAGCGAACAATTGTTCGTGGCTTTAGCCGAAGGGCATTGGCAATCATTGGAAACTGAAATGTCAATAATTGGCTCATAGTGTCCACTAGCACACCTCGTTTGACACAGACCGCGGCTTCCACTTGGTTGGGCGGGTCACGAAAGCAATTAAATGGGTGGTCACCTGCTCCGAATGCCTGCACTCTAGACATAGACAATGGACGACCGTGAAAAGACGCAGAAACCCCAAAAGCGGAATTACGGGGACTGGTATCGGTAGCAAAAGCCGCTTTTCGCCGATTTTCGGGGCGATTGGGTTAAGATTTCTGGTTCATTATAGGCCTGAAACAAGTTTTATAGACATCAAAAACAAATTTTATAATTAATTCGCTCTGTGAGAGAAGCCTATTGAAGGCCTGTTGAATAGAAGGTATATAGGCTAGGCCCTAGATATGTAAAAATCTAATCGATTTGAAGAAATTCTTCAACAAAATCCACATTTTCCTCTTGTTCCTTCTTCATTGCTTTAACCTTTGCAAGAATAATCAATAATATCATTATCAATTTCGATCTACAGGGTTCGAAGTAGAGCGCACCCAGCCATTCCATACTACACACTAACGCCATTTATTGTACGGGAACGAGGGACATCAACTAAATGAAAGACCTGACAAATAACTATAGGACCATAGCGAACTAAGTCAATGACACCACGAAATCTTTAATATTAAGTCGTAAGATTATTGGTGTTATGGGTGCTGATCACTCAATACTGCTCTGACTGCACCAACAAAAATTTTGAGCCCGCAGCGCCATATGGGCTTGAATTCATTTGGGGGACTAGCTTCAAGTTTGGGGGCTCAAGCCCCTGAGCCAATGCCTAGCTGCGTCCCTGTGTACATCCGAACACATTCCACTATTGACCTTAAAAATCTCCGTTCTGCAGCAAATCGCTACTACAGCCTTCTCATATCCGCCAAGAAAAACTATTATTCTGAATTAATTGCAACCAATAGCTCTAATCCCCGTAAATCCGGAACACTGTGAATGGTCCAATCAACCGCAATAGTGTAAAACCTCTTCCTCAATCCATCTCACTAATTGCCGAATCATTCGCTAATTTTTCTCCCGAAAAATTTCTAAGATCCGCACCAACCTGAAATATACCATGACCAGTTAAACTATCTCCCAACATCGCCCATTTTCACCTGAATTATATCTCACTTCATACACCAAAACCAGTCTACCTACGAAATTTGATGATTCCACCACACCCTCAGTCTACTCGATCTTCCTCTCATGTCACTCCTTCTTCGTCCTCTGAAACAATCATCTCTCAAATTTGCCGCAGTGCTTTTTCATGTGCTGCATCAGAATTGTGGAACTCAATTCTAGCATCCATCCGCTGACTGTCTACATCATGGTCAAACAAGAAATTCTGAGCCACAATTTCTTTCATTTCTTGCAACATCTCATCGAGTTTTTTTATCGAAACTCAACGCATTTCTTTTCAAAAAACATTTACTCAACCATAATGAACCTTTGGATTAGGCCTAAATCGCCCTACCTACTGACCTCAACCTATTGGCTATAGCTATTTCATATTAAGATTAAGCGCCTAGCAATAAGGAGCTACTGCTGTGCTACTTTTCGAAAGCGCTATAGAAATCGCGAGATTTTACTTACTTACTTAAAATAAATTTCAACTAGCAAACAATTAGGATCAATTATATTAAAACGCGCTCAATCCCAATGTTTGAAGCATGGGCTTCCGAACGATAGGTCTGTGTATACTTTGTTGAAATAGTTGTATAACTTGTTATTATATTTTTAGATATCATGAGTCGTCTAACTATGGGCTGCAGATCATTTAGAAAAGGCGTCCTCTTGCTGTCATTCTGCATAATCGTATGCATTGCTTTCATGACCGTGACACATTTACCTAGAACAAAACTAGCAATGACGCAGAAATTGGCTAAAGAGCTTAACATATTTGATCCATCGCTCTTCGCTAAGGGTACCGATTTTGAATGCGTATCAGTGAAGCTCAACAATTTGAGTTTTCCAATGTGTTTATATAATAAAGAGAATGACAGTTATTTATCTGGAACGGTTCTGGCAGGTGGATACTTTGAAAAGGAACTGGTGGTTAAATTCATCGAACTATTTAGCAAGCACAAAGATGTAACATTTCTAGATCTTGGGGCAAACCTCGGAACCTATTCGCTGCCGATTGCTCACTTGGGTCGACATGTTGTCTCCGTCGAACCGAACCCAGACACATACCGACGTCTGGCAAAGTCGATTCATCTTGGAGGATTAGCCAAGACAATAGACGCTCTGAACTGCGCCATTGCAGATGACACGTTCACTTCTGTTCTTAAGATTGATCCGATAAATCGTGCATATACGTTCATGGCTGGAATTGTTTCAAAATGAATGTGAAAAAACTGTACAACTACAACTACAACTACAACTACCCTCAACAGCCTTTTGCCTTTAATGCGAAACAAGAAAGTCATCATGAAAGTGGACATTGAAGTGAGCGAAATTAAAGCATTTACAAAGAAAGCGGCTGCAAGGTTCTTCGAAACCAGCGATGTCCCGATCATCATGATGGAATGGGTGCATTATCCAGAACGCTATGGAAACACTGAAGAGAAGAGAAGAATGGTCGACAGATTTATAGAGTTTTTCTATAAACGAGGTTATGAAATTTACGATCCAAGAACTGAGAAGAAGTTATCCACTGATTGGATGACGTGGTCATTCGATATACTACTCAAAAAAAAAGAACTGCAATCTGACAAACTATTTTCTCTCTGAGACTAAATTTGTTGAGAGTTATTGAAATTTCTTTCTCTCGTTGTTCGTTTTAGTTATTTGATATTTCAAGTAAACTGAATTGCCCGTATTAGTTATTCGATTGTTCAAGTAAACTGAATTGTTCGTTTTAGTTATTTGATATTTCAAGTAACCTGAATTGTTTTTGAATGCAAAAGATAATAATTGAGAAAAAGAAACAAGGCTCATCATATTCAACCTTAGATTAAGTAACGCACATTCTGTCCGATCTACAAGAGAGAACGAAAAACAATATAAAGTATAATATTTCTCAATAATTATAACTTCACTACTTTCACTAGATATTAAAAAATATATCTCTTGTCTTGTTTATGACCGTCTTTGCTCTCCAGATTGGCTGCATTGCAGACTGTCTTCTTCCATGTGATACGGTCTTCTGCTCTTGTTGCCTGCTCTTTATGGAGTCCTCTCCATTCTTTGATGCTGTCTTCACGGATTTCTATTTATAGAAAAACCCAGGACAAGCCTAATTTAGGGCGCTTTAACCCTCTTTGGGGCCCTTGACAAGCATAAATTTAAAATCAGGCCCTAAGAGCAGTGATTGTTTCAAACGGGGGCGACGGCACTTTGTTGACAGGGTCCTTATAATTTCAGAAGGTTTTATCTAGGACGCTGCAACGAAGAGGGGTCTTTAGGAGCCTTTCGGCTAGGGTTAAACCCTTGAATAACCCTAACCCTAGAAATGATATCTGACGACCTTTTTGTGTTTTTTTGACTTTTTGCTCGTCAGGATGAAAAAGGCGGCCGGTGATAACGTTTTTTTGCTCGTCAACCCCAAACTCAGCCCCCATGGCAAACAATTTGTCAATGGGCCCCCAAAAACGCTACGTTCTGCCTAAGAGACCCTTTTCAGGTTCTTGACACATAAATTTGTAAAATCAGTCTACGTACGAGTATAAATATTGTTTCAAACGGTATATTTGACGCTGATGTTGCAACAGTATTCATATAATTTCAGAAGGTTTTATCTAGCACGCTGCAACGCTGCAGTATCGCAAGCAAGACCAATTCTTTTTATGTCATCTTTCGGCTATCCAACCATTGAATAACATCTGCGAAAACAATCACTATCCACATAACAGAATGTCGGTGTCCAGACTAATTTTAGCGCCTCCTAACATTGCAACCCCAGGCTACCTACCCTGCTGAAACGAATTAATGAGATAAAATAGAGTAATAGACTGATAAACAACAGACAGGAGCAGCCGGGTAGGTGAACTCAGAGGTTAAAATGAGTCGGATCTTGCCGGATCTCCGATCCGGGACGTCTGGCAAGAGATCCGGAACGTCTGGCATCAGATTCGGAACGTACTTTTGAAGATCCAGTACGTTTTTGCTGTCAGCTGATGTGCAACAGAGATTACCCAATACAGCAATACTGTTACAGGCTATTCTAAGCTAGCCATTAAAGTGAATTGTCATTTCAAATTTATATGATATTAAAGAAGATTGGATCTTGTAGCATCTGTACTTTTTACCTCCTCCTCCGCCGTTGGCCATTTTAAACCCTGGTAAACGATCCCGATTTTACGGTTTTGATAATTGCGTCTGTAGACTGAAGCCAGATTCACACATCGTTGCGGCATCAGAGAGCTTTCTTTACTGTACAGTATTTCTGGCCCAAAAACAAAAACATGGAACTCACTTCTCTCGGCTGTCGAATTTGAAGTACTATCGATTGATACCTTTAGAGTAGGCCTATTAGAAATAGTGCTATAAAAGATTAAAAGTGCATGATTATTAAATTATTATTATTTATTATTCGAGGGTCGAACTTTCGATTCGTTTTACTGCAAATTCCACTGATTTCAGGCAAGATTTCTTAGTTTTGATCGTCCTAAGAATCAATGTTTTGCACGTTTTAACACTGAGGGGGACCTTTTCCCGTTTGGCACGGGAAAAGGCCCATCCGTTTATTTTGCCGAGCTGCCCTGTTTTTGATATCTTCTAGATCAGTCGACAGATTTCCTAAATTATTGAGCGACAACGCCACGCCTTAATATTATTATTTATATTGCTATTGTTATTGTTATTGTTATTATTATTGTTATTATTATTATTATTATTATTATTATTATTATTATTATTATTATTATTATTATTATTATTATTGATAAGTCAAGCTCCTAACATATATTAATGTGCAAATTGATGCCTCGAGCCCTCATTCAGGAAGGGTGAAGACCCCAAATTTGTTTTGCCGCGCTAATCTGTTTTTATGCCTATCAAAATAAATCTCCAGGTTATCAATCAATCAATCAATCAATCAATCAATCAATCAATCAATCAATCAATCAATCAATTTATTGTTTCCAACTCATAAACAAGTATGCTATAATTCCAGTACCATAGGAAGATTACAGATAAATTGCTTAACTAGAACTGAGCAGTATGCTTGGGAAAAATTAAAGAGAATACATGAAAGTAATGACATAATTGACCAAATTTATATTTTACAGATTAATAGGTACATAGAAAAATACAAAAAATGGGAAACAAAAGGATATCAGAAGGGAAGAGTTCCCGCCATTAGATACCCAATGCATTGAAGGTATGTATTGAATTGAATTGTATTACCCAATGCATTGAAGGTATGTATTGAATTGAATTGTATTATATGTACTGAATTGTATTATAAAAAGTTGTCCCAATTATTTTGGGAATGCGCCCTGTGACGACTCTAGAATTTGGCAAATGGGGACCGCCGTTAGGGTAACAACTTCTAACCACGAAGGGTCAACTGGTAGGACTAGTCCAATTGTTTAGAATGAGTGCACTAAAGTATGGAGGACCACTGTTGCCAGACATCCAATAGGGGCACGGACCCCGAACCCCCCCCTTGTGCAGCGTCAAGTCCATATCATAGAGTGCCGTGCTTCGATTCCCCATTTAGTAAAGCTGTCAATGTGTTTTTCTGAACTTCTAACTAATTATTTAATTGGGGTTTGGGGCTATGGATATTTGTTCTGGCTTATTTAACCCCTTAACCGGCCGTGACGAGTATACTTGCCAATTTTACATTGAATTACAAATAAATGGCCAGTTAAGAGGTTAAAGATCTACACCTATCTTACAGATTTCAGTGATTTATTTGATTTGACAACGGGGTTTACGATTCAAATCAAGGATCGACCATCGACTGATGTCTAAAATATCAAATAAAACGGCGCTATAGAATCTGATGTTTAAATTAGAACATCAAAAGGTAGTTGAGGGTGACTGAGTATGACAGTGCTTTATCCAGACTCCAGGCAGGGCTTGAGATGGATTGGCTTGGCTGGAGGGGAAAAGACACAGTTCAATGTAAAAATATTTGTGTGAGTGCTGGAATTTTGTGGGTTCGAGGGGTAAATTTTCCTCCTATCGGTTCTGTATAAAGCGCTGCTTACAAATACAGCAAATTTGACACAAAACACTTCATCGCGGAGGAATAGAAATCCTTCTATCCATGCACATTGAATGTAGGCCTACTGTAAGTAACGGCTCATCTTTATGTTGTCGGTCTTTGCTCATGCAGTCTGGACAGAACAGTTCGAAATGTGTGATTCTCAGGTTGTGATCGAAAAATTCAGCCATTGCAACGCCATTAAAATTCTCGTCGTAGAATATCTTCAAGAATATGTGACAAACGTCTATCGATGTGCTTAAATACCCGGATAGGAAAAGTCGTATTGGCGTAGCCACGGGGTGCATGGGGTCAGGGTCCCTTATTCAGACTGGGACGGGTCATGGAATTTGTTAAAATCCGTTGGGAATTTTTCAGGGTGGGGGGGTAGGTCGTATGGTCGAAGAGATTGCGCTGTGTGAACGTTCAAAGTGCTTGATACGACGACGTTTTTTGCTCGTCAATACTTTTTCACACGGAAATGTAGACGTGCCTCCCTTATTCGGGAAACCTGGCTACGCCACTGAAAAGTCTACAGTGAACTGTTTATCTAACCGAAGTTATTCAGTTATTCTAATCCGCGCAATCCTACAACCGGTGGCGGCAACAGTCAACGCCTGTGAAGCTGTTTGCTAGATAATCGTCTTCGACTTTGATGTCGGTCGATCGTCTGTTAGGACTTTCGAAAGAGGAAGATGTGAACGCCCTTCGCCGGAGCGGTGCTCGGCGTTTCCACGTTCGGCGGCGTCTGCGGAGGCACGTACTTCCGTATCCGGTGTCGCCTCGGATTGATCCACTTGTAGTAGATGTAGGCGTAGACGGCTCCGAGCAGAGCGCAGAGAACCATCAGAACGATCAGGATTATGAAACCGACGTACATGCTGTGCTCAACGCCGCATGCAGAAAGTAAACCGCCGTCTCTAGTGTCCGCGTCCGTTCATAGGTGGCGCAAGGGTACGCTGGGAGGCGATTGCGGTCGAATAAACTGTGAAAACAAATGCGAAAACTGTAAAAGGTCCCGTTCCATTCAGAGGGGCTGATCCAGGAATCCAATGGGGTGGTGGGCGTACTTCGCGTTCAATCCCCAATCCTGCCTTTCCCACCCTCTTCATATGGACTGCCGCTAAATCATTGAAAATAAAGAAAAGACGACATTCGCTTCAGGGGCGTAGCGACGGGGGTATATCGGTATATATGCACCCCCAAAATCAGGCTACCTTAAAGTTTTTAATGGTGAGATGGATTCATACTTCTATGGACGATTACTCCTAGTCTCTTTCTTTTTGTGGTTAGAACCTTCCCCCCCCCTAAAGAATATTCATTACCATTATTAGATTTGCCAACATGCATTACAGAACCTTTATCAATATTGAAAAGCATCTTCCAGTCCACAGACCACTGAAACAATTTCCTTAGATCTTCCTTTAAAATTTGAGCATCATCCTCCGAGTCGATATTTCTGCATATCTTTGTACCACCTTTGTACTGAGTGAAGGATGACACAGATATTAAGGCTCTTATGCTCGGAGTAATGGATGACGACATCCAGAAAGGAACACCATGCAGAGAATGATGTGACTCTATGAGCGAATGGCTTGAAAGCAGTTGATTAACAGTTAACCAAGACGGCGCCAAGCAGATCAGAATGAGAGCAAAAAGATGGATAGTATCAAACGCCAACGGGTGCTGAGCCTACGTTTAACTAAAACGACCATGATGATGACGACGACGACGATGATAGTGATGATGATACAATGGTGTAGCCACGGGAGCGGGGGGGCGGCGGGCACCCATTCTGGCTGGGAGCGATCGAGGGATTTGCAGAAAACAGTTGAGGACTTTTGGGGTGGGGTAGGTATAGCATGATCGAAGAAAATGCGCGAATACTGTGTCCTCCCATTCCAGAACCCTGGCTACGCAACTGTGATGATGATAACGACGACGACGACGATGATGATGATGATGACGATGATGATGATGATGATGATGATGATGATGATGATGATGATGATGATGATGATGATGATGATGATGATGATGACGATGATGACGATGATGATGATGATGACGACAGCGAAGATAATACGATTCAATAGCTTTTAGGTTTATCTGCTTTTTTGTGTCGAGACTTGAGATTTGTGGTTCTTGGCAAACGCACGAAGACTGCGGTCCTCCAGAATTTTTCACGATTGCTTATGTTCTGTTATTCGGACGATTTATGCAGCGCAAAGATGCATCAAAGCTAAAATCCAAATTCAAGAACGTTTACACTTGGCACTCGAACGATACATTTGTTGAATAAGTAGGCCTACGTCTTTAGTTTATAAGTTACTCTATGCTTTTCCCGCAACGTATGCGGTGGAAAGACTTAACCTTTGAGTCAACCTTAGAGTCAGTGCCAACAATGGTGGACGCCCGGGGCCAAGTTTAATTTGGATGCCCCCTTCGCCACCTCGGCGTGTGTTGGGTATTGGCTAGCAAAAAATGGGTCGCCGAAACAATAATTTTTATGCCTTTATTTGGTGTTGATGCCCTCGGTCAAATCGATAATTTTAAGGGGTTTTCATGTAAAAAAGTGTTGACGAGCAAAAAAGGTTGTCGAGTCAATTTGGATGTCCCCTATCTGGTGAATGCGGGGGGCTACCACCCCACCGATCCCCCTCTGCACGCTACTGCTTCGAACTCTAAAAAATTAGGGATCTCACTCAGGACATAGCCAGGAATTTGATTTGGTGGAGGGGTATAATGTGATTTTTTTGGGCGGGGTGGGTATAAATCTTAAAAACTTTGACAATCTTAAAAACACGTTAAACATTTTAGGGTAGTCTGATTTGGGGCGGGGGTATTTACACCGATATACCTCCCCGTCGCTACGCCCCTGATCGAACTGCTCCACCGATCTGCGTCGGGTTCGGAAATGGAGAATCATAATTTGGGGGTTTTCGACCTGCGTCGCCCCTGTTCGGACGGCGACCAGCGATGGAGAATCAAACCAACTGGGCGATCCGCCAGGAAAATTTGATTTGGGAGGGTATAATTGTTTAACGCCACCTTAGGGGCTCCCGAAATATAAGACTCCAACTCCATCGATAAACTATATAAACTACGATATAAGTGATATAACCATAAACAACCCTCGTAAAAATCTCCCTCCTATAAGGTAGACTGAATTTGGATCTGGCTATACTCCTCGTGCCGCGCACCGATATACCGTCCGGCCGCGAAAGCCTAATCGCCCCATTTCTGGAAACATCAATCCTCTGGACATAAATCGAACATAGGGTCTAACAATGTATACCTCCTATTCATGTACTATGTAATGTGTTCGTGGCCACTGTGACGATTTACCACAAAAATCTTAACAAACAGGAAAAGTCATAACGCGGCGTTCAGGAAGATTATAAATATTCTAAATATTATAATAAAGTGAAATAAAAGCGGCACAAGCAAACATCAAACAAGAATTTAAAACATGAATTTAAAACAAGAATTTAAAACAAGAATTTAAAACAACGCTGTTATACATATGAAGGACTAGGAATAAACAGTAATGGTAACTGACGATCATATCAGACAGACCTGACATAATAGTATTCTGTTGACTATTGTTCCATAACCTACTTCAAATTATCAAATTTCGCCTGAAATTATTTTGTCGAAGATTTAGACCTAGGCTTATACATCGCTTAGGTCATATTGATAGCACGCAGCCTTGAAAATAATTTATATAAGACTAAAAGATTTTAATTTAATCGAACAAACCTGATGATCAGAAGTAAAAAAAAACGATATCTTATGTCGACGTCATCTCGCCCATGCACATATCGCCAAAAACTCCGGTATTTCCCTATTTCAAACGCATCTGCCGATAAGGCTTACCTGACGATGGACAGAGAAAGCGAGAGAGAGAGAGAGAGAGAGAGAGAGAGAGAGAGAGAGAGAGAAGAGTGAAGAGTGAGAGAGAGAGAGACAGAGGGAGATAAAGAGACAGAGAGACAGAGACAGAGAGAGAGAGAATGAGAGACTCAACGTCGTATACACCCGATAAGGCGATCCAGTTTTCCAGTATCTGCCCGGCACGCCTGTCCAATTAAATGTCCGCATGCATCGCTCCGTGGCCTGACCGTTTTGACGTCCAGATGGTTTATCTACAGAAGCATCTTCGGCACCGAACGAACGACATTGTCGGAACTGTCAGTGGGAGAGCAGCGGCGAGGGGAGGAGGAGGAGGAGGAGGATGAGTGGGCCGCGTTTGGCGAGAAAACTGACGGACGGACAGCATCTGCCGACGAAAAGAGACTGCAGTTTCCGTTAATTAATCGTTAGCGGCGTTCGGTTGCCTCGAGTGGGTTTAATTCTGAGATCGCATATCGTCCTAATCCACCCGCCTCCCTACTAGTATTTAGGTCGTCCCCGTCAAAGATTCTGGCTATTGTTTTAAAAAAGAAACGACGTTCATGCGGCTGAAAACGAGGCGTGCTGAACCGCGGTGAATGTGCCCAGTGGCGGCTCTAGGATTTGGCAAGTGGGGGGGGGGCCGTTGGGGTGGCAACTTCTAATCATGGGGGCCAACCATTTGTTGTTTAATGTATGTAGCATTAAGTATAGGGTCCCAACTGGGGGCCACTGGAGGGGGCAGGCACTCAATAGGGGCACGGGCCTCCCTGGCCCTCCCGGTGGAGCCGCCACTGAATGTGCCTGATTCCGAAATTGGCAGCAGCCATTTTCCGCCCCCACAGCCAGCTAAAATTCCTGAGTGCTTGCTTCTATCGATGAAGGACGATCAGGTGGCCATTGTTTTTGTTAACAATAGCCTACTCCATTTTCTAAACTTAATATACAAGCCAAGGCGGGAAGGGAGGGAAGATGGCAGATTGGTTACGTGCTATAACAGGGCCTGTTTTAACGCGCAGTGATACATGAACTGTGCAGTGATAAAATGAAAATTTGCAGTGTAATATGCAATTCTCTGTAGCCTACTTTGTGCAGCTGATAAGTTTTCCGGACGACCTTTTTTGTTTTTTGCGCGGATGTCAACAAATTTTCTTAGTTTAGTGCAGTAATACATTTTTCTTAAAACAGTCCCTGCATGCCAGAGCGGCGCACTGACGGAACGGGTTCAACTCCCGCAGTAGCCCCTAAGGTCGACTCAACCTTCATTCGCCAGCGGGCAGTGGTAAATGAGTAGCAGCTTTGGTTGCGAAGATAAAACGCCGGTATGAGAAAAGCAATGGTAAACTACTCTAGATTAATGGTGTAAGCTATCTGCGTCGCTGCTTGCCTGAAACCGGAGATCAGCGCCGAGTCCAACGCTCGAACTCTCAAGTATGGGCGAGCCTTTACCTTTACCTTTTTTATACAAATCAACCGTGTGATTATATACCCAAACACAATAGCCGGTTGCCAGTCAAAAATGACGGGAGAGCTTGGCTGCTTCCTACCCAAATTTGCGTATGTTCAATGACTTGTCCGAAAGAGAGAGAGAGAGAGAGAAGAGAGAGAGAAAAAAAAGAAAGAAAGAAAAAAGACAGAGAAAGAAAGAGAGAGAAAGAGAGAGATAGAGAGAGACTAAATAATTTTATGAGCGGAGATGTTAATAAAATCTTACTTTAATCAATATACTTATTTTCAGGATAATATGAAACAGGAATTCTGAAGCGGACACAACTGGGCAACAGATCGTCTTTCTTTTTCGATGACATCTCTACTTTCTTTATCCGCGTGAATTCATTGTTTTTCAAAGTAATTTTGTCAAAGACGCAAGTTACGCCAACCATCGACGAAACCACACTATACCCTCACCTCAATCTGCCTCGATGACATTTCGTAGAGGTCCCATGCATGGAAAGCTTACAGTAAATGGGGCCAGAATAGAACGCGTGGCTGACCTAGCGATTCTGGCGACGGCAGCACAGTGGCGGCCCCAGGATTTGGCAAGTGGGGGGAGGCCGTCGGGGGTGGCAACTTCTAATCATGGGGGGCCAACCATTTGTCGTTAGGTATGTAGTATTAAGTATAGGGTCCCAACAGGGGGGCCACTGGGTGGCAGGCACTCAATAGGGGGCACGCACCCCCCCCCCATCCTCCCTGTGGAGCCGCCACTGCGGCAGCAGACAACGACAGCGTATAGGAGACTATGCGGCATTCGAAGGCGCATGACACATGAAACCTGTAGTGGATATCAAGATTTCAGATGCATTTTTACCTGTTAGTCGTTTAAGCATTAGAATATTTTATTCGTCTTTCTTCTTCAGTTCTTTGTCTCTCTTGATGTCTAGATCAATCCTCCATATAAACCGCACAATGATGTCCTGTTGCTTACGGGCGTATTTAGAAAGGTGTAAAGGGGCATGCTGAAATTTAAGAAGTTCGAAAAATAACTTATTCTATGTTCTGCAATAACATACAGTTTAAGTTTATTAATACTACCATCTGTAAAGTACTGACCGTAAATTTACTACAACTGAGTTAAGTTCAATCGTTGGTCTAACAGTTTTTAAGTGCAACCGAAGGGAAGGACCAAAGACTAAAGAGGTAGGCCCCTGTGCCAGGGGCGCCCACACAAGGGGGGAAAGGAAGCAAATGCTTCCTAAAAAACCTAGGGGGGGAAGAAATTCCCCCCCTGAGTTTTGGTATCATGTTAGAGTAGTATATTAATTCGATAGGTCCCTGAATGCCTGTGCAATTACTGGCTTTTTCTGCAGTGCAATTGTGTAACTTCATATAGGCCTAAAAGCATACCGGTAGGCCTACTCAATTCAAGTTCAAGTTCATTATTATCAGGCATTCATAAAATTTTATTATTATTGTCACTTTTACGTACAGAGTACAGACATTCACATTCTAATGATGAAGAGTGCAAACTTCCTGTGAAATATAAATCATTTATAACAAACTAATATAGAGTTATAGACTCACATGAAGTTTGCATTCCAAATTAGACTACTGCAACTCCCTCCACTAGGCCTACTGCAGCCTTCCAAAGACCTCCATCAACAGATTACAAAACCATTCAAAACTGTGAAACGGTGCAATTAGATACTGTTAATAATAATTATAATTTGCTTGTTTCAGTCAGTTGCCTGAAGTCTAGTTACCCAATTTGCAGCTTTAGTGCTTTTATGTAAAATAATGTAGGTGTGGCTGTTGGAGAAATCTAATTTTTAAAATAATACTAAAAGTAACATTTATTTTATTTGCATTTGGATGTGGTCATATTGTCAATAGATAATTTGCAGGTCATTTCGAATAGTTTGCCAGCGCAATTACTGCGATATCTCTCCATAGTTTCAAACTTACATTTAATCACAGGCGGATTTTATTAAAGGCTTAAGACTACCCAACTAATTCCACCAAAACAAAAAAGTTTTTTCCATCAACACCAGGTCTGTCGCGTGCTGCTTGGCACGCGTGCTGGATGGCACGCGTGCTGGATGGCACGCGTGCTGCTTGGCACGCCTGCTGGATGGCATGCTAGCCCATGCTAGCCTACCCAAATATAAACTCTAAATTGGCCTATGCATTTAATAGTGCTTTGTGACTGTTGGAATTTTCCTGAAATTAAGAATTAGAAGGTACTGGTATGAGACCTGTCCTGGTGCACCAAAGTATGCGATTTAATGTCCAAAACGCACTGAAACTCACCTACGAGCATCTATTGATTTCAAAAATTTTCCGGGGTTATACCCCGGACCCCAGACAGACTTTTTCCCATGAATTTGCAAGGTGTGTGTGTGTGTCAATGTCCAGTGTCGAGTCTTATACGGCTAGTTTTTCGTATAATAATAGGAATAATAATAATAATAATAATAATAATAATAATAATAATAATAATAATAATAATAATAATAATAATAATGTGATGTAGATAAATCCCTGCTGGATCCCCGTTTAGGGGTAGGAGAGGAAGGGGAGGACAGGAAGGGGGAAGCTGCTTCCAGCAGCCAGGGGGGGATGGGCGCCCCTGCCCTGTGCTATGGATCAGGAGCATACCCCCTAAATACGCCACTGGTGTTGCTGTCATATCGATGTGTATAAGACTATGGGAGTATCCAGAACAATCTCTATGGTCACTGATCCATGCCCACCAGCTAGAAATCTGCTTCTGCCATTGGCGTCTATTAATAGACAACAATGGTTTCCATGGTATCTGCCCACCAGTGGGCGGAGCAACCGGACTTTGTTGGTAAACACTGGATACCCCTATAAGCTATATGTTAACAGACCACAGAACATACGCAGCATGTTCAGTCCTAACTTCATAACAGAACACTGTAGGCCTATACGAGTCGTAAAGCAATAATGATATAATTGTTGACGAGACGCATGATGGCAGATTGAAAGGACGACGACGACGACGACGACGACGACGACGACGACGACGACTCTTCAAGTCCAATAATATGATCTACTTCACCGAGGAAAACAAGTGGACGGTCACGGTAACCTGATACGAGACCAACAGTCGACGCGATACAACAAATATTATACAGCGTATACAAGTCACAGAAGGGGACATGACAGCTAGATCAGAGGCGGTTCTACGTTGGGGGGATGACTAGGGTTTTTGTTTGTCAGCGTTTTCTTCGGGGTTTTCCGGATCCGAACCGCTATCCTTCTGTGCAAAACAGAGCTGATAACCTTTTGTTTGCTTGTCAACCACCTGTAACCTGTGTCCGGCTAGGTTTATTTACATCCATTTCCTGGCTAAAACACTGCTAATGACCTGTTTTGTTTGTCGACCTTTTTCGGGATTTCATTGCATTCCCCCTACCAACTTCCTAGAAATTCATTGCATCCCTCCACCAAGAATTCTTGGAACCGCCACTGTTACAGATCGCTGGCGCATATATATATATATATATATATATATATATATATATATATATATATATATATATATATATTGGGGTGGGTAAGTAGGAAGAGATAGAGGAGAATGCCGGAAAGTTCAATGCGCTTGCAATTATGACGTTTTTCGCTCGTCAATACTTTTCAATGGGAAATGTCGTCGTTTGTGCCACCCCTATTCTGGAATCCTGGCCACGCCGCTAATAGTCATTACAGAGATGTCCATGGTTTGGGTTGGGTGACTTTTTCATATAAATGGTGGGTTGGGATGGGTCAGAAAATAAGTCATGGCTTAAGAAATTGTGATGGTTTACTTTGGGTTGGGTCGAGTAACCCTATTACCGGCATAGGTTTGGTTGGAGATTTGACGGGTTAATATTGGGTTGGATTTGGTTCTAAAAAATGGACTCATGGGCATCTCTGAGTCAGCGTAGACGCCACGTACCCAAACGGACGTCCCTCCCCCATTCGGGTCTAGATTAGTTATGAGATTCGTGTCGGGGAGGTTAAGATGAGTCCATTGTAACGACACTGATATATGCATATATATAAATATATATATATACATATAATTATATATAAGACCTTCGGGAATTAAGTACCGAGAGCATAACTATATATATATATTGTGTATATATATATTGTGTATATATATTGTGTATATATATATATTGTATATATATATATTCTGTTCCCATCATCCTACGACTCCCTCTCCGAAAAATATCTCAACGGTTTTGGGCAAATCCCATGACTGATCCGAGCCAGAATAGGGCCCGGACCCTTTACCCCTCCCCAGAGGCTAAATCAATGTTAGTAGACATTAGCATGCATTGAACCATTTAGTCACGCTAAAGAGAAATCAATTACAGATCTAGCATTTATATATACAAACTAGAAATATATATATATACATTTATTTAATATTGGATATGCATGAACTGTGTTAAGCGCTCAGCGCTCTTGTTGTAGGCCTTAGCCTTGACTATACTGCGCCTATATAAATTGTCAATAAATAAATAAATATAGGCCTATATATATATATATATATATATATATATATATATATATATATATAGAGAGAGAGAGAGAGAGAGACAGACAGACAGACAGACAGACAGAGAGACAGAGAGAGAGACAGAGAGAGACAGAGAGACAGAGAGAGACAGAGAGAGACAGAGAGAGAGACAGAGAGAGAGAGAGTATTTACCGCATATACTGCGATTGAAGTGACACCGTTTTAGAAACCAATATAACTTCTACAAATTTTATCCAAAATATATAAAAATGTTCCCACGTTAAATACCATTTATTCTACGCAAACTTTGCAATTTGAAACAAGATCAGTCGTACAATTTACGAGATATTAATTTTTAAAAATTTGAATCGAAATAAACGAAAAAAGCACCATTGTATAATCGCGTCATTACGTCGTTTACGATTTCAATTCTCTGCACTGAAAACTGCTCAATGTCCGTCTCTCTCGCAATCTGACGCACACTTCGATGAGTTCCATGTGCTTTCTGCATTCACGGGCTGTGCAGCGGTTTCAATGTTTTCGGTCGTCCGTTGTCTATTCCACCGCCGTGCCTCTTGTCTGCAAAGCCTGTTTCGTCGATCTGCCGCAGAAGTCGATTGAGCGATCGCAGTGACCACTGCTTATCGGGAAATTCTGCTAAAAATGTTCTTGTACTGTCATTCTGGGTTTGTCTCAAAATTGTTATTAAGATTCGACCATCCACGTGCAAGTGGTGGTCACTTCAAGAACAAACTATAAACGACGTGATGACGCGATTGCAATGCTGATTTTCCCATTGTGGAAACTTGCATTTTCGAGTTTTGGGTTCAAAAAATATCTCATAAACGATACGACTGATTTTGTTTAAATTTACAACGTTTGCAACAACTGTACGTTTACAACAATTGTATGTTCCCTTTACCAGTACAGTTTATGCCCAATAGACTCTTCAGGTTTCTGTATTTAAGTTGGACTATTATAAAGCAAAGACTAAATAATTATTGATATCGAAGACTTTCAGTCAAATCAATTTTGAATTTTAAAGTCTTATCAAAATGAAAATAGTCACTCGAGAGAATGTTCTAGATCCAGAGATAATGCAAATACATCTGGCAGCACTGAAGCAGTTTAAACCTTAGACGTATACATTTTACACGGATGGACCACATCTTTGTCTACTATTTTCGTTTGCTCCTGGATTTGTATCTATTTCATGTGTGATTAGGATTTCGTGAGCCATCGACTGAAGCATTGGTGCATTATGAAGCGGCGCTATCGAAGCTGATGATTGGATTGCATTTACATGACAGCTGTCTTACTGGGTTTCGATTGAACCGCGTTCGATCACGGGTTGACTAAAGATTAGCGATTCCGAACTCGTTTGTTCCCTAAAGCGGTTCAAATTGATTTGAGTTACAGACCTCGAAATCAATAACTTCGTCCTAAAGGTTTCTTGTCATAAAACCATGCAATTTTCCACTTATCAATCAATTAATCAATCAATATGACTGGCTACTACTGGCCGATTCTGTGTACTGGAAATTCTGTAATTGTTTAGCCGGTCAGTAAAAATGTGGAAATACTAACGCAGGTTTGACAGATGCGTAGAAAAACGAGTATAAAAACCTTCAGAAATCATGAAACTAACAGCACAGCACAGCGTTACTAGTAATTTAATTGCTTTTCCTGCGGACGAGTGTTTGATCTTTGTACTGTAATAATTAGAATCTGTCTCGGACTCTCAGTGGCTCTTTCGGTAGAACGCCAGCTCTGAAACCTGGATATGTTCTATCGGCCCGTGGTTCAAACCCCGGGCGGTCAGTGAGTTTGTTTCCATAGGCGTCCGGAGGGGCGCCAGGGGGTGCAATTGGACCCTTGGAAAAATTGTGGTTATGAAAAACAGTAAAATTACTAAACAAGCAACCTATAGTACTACACGTAAGTTAAAATATTAATTTACATTAATTTGCATAAGAGTCCGGAGAACCTATCTCGTAGCGCTAAATAATTTATGATTAGTGCAATAGATCTTGACAGTCTTGTGCAGTACATTTTCTTTTGTTTTGCACCCCTGGAAAATTTTTCATTTATTTCGTTACAATACACTGTTTTGCACTGCTCTGGAAAATTTTCTGTGGACGCCCCACTGGCGTAGCGTGCACTTTTGCCGCCTCTGGTTCAACGCTAATCCGCCGCCCCAAATGCGTTCATTTCAGAGGCGAATCTATGGTGCCTTCAAAAAAATTTTAGATTTAAAATATCCCGCCCCTTCTAAAAATGTCCCGCCTTCGCTGAAAATCACCTGACAAGCAAAAAAGGTCGTCGCTTCGAAAATGTGCCGCCCCTTCATGTGTGCCGCCCATGGCTAAAGCCATACGAGCCATTGGCACGCTACGCCACTGGGACGCCCATGTTTGTTTCTCAAATAGTCAAATGCCCTCTGGCACACGGAGTGGAAGTTAAAATGGCCTGTATAATGTATCAAGTCTCGCCGAGCTCTGATATGTTCATAGCGGCGATAGACAGTGAAGCTGTATTAATCTAGATGGCTGCCAAGAAGGGTTACTATAATAAATACCTGACAAAGCAGCCGCAATCAATTACCAAAACACGCACAACAGCAGGTTGGTTGCAGGAATACAGGAGACAGGACAAACAGAGATTGAGGATGAGAAGAAGCTACTTTGCACGATTAAGCACAGGGGCGGCGCTAGAGGGATGGGTCCGCGGGTCCGGACCCACCCAACTAGGTGGGTCCGGACTCACCTTGACTCAACTCACCTTGGGGCACCCAAGCAAATCGTGCAAATACGCAGAGAAATTTTGATTGAGGTGAGGGGTAGTCTGAGCCGGGTCATGGCTGTGTAGATTGCATTAGACCCAGCCAGTCAACAAAACCCAGCGCTGACCCTGATTAAGCATCATCATCAGCGCTACTCAGTGGCGTAGCATAGAGGGGTTAGGGGCGGTTGACCCGGACGCAAAAATTCTTGGGGCGCAAATTTTAAAGTGAAAGATATAAAACCATAAATAAAAATATAATAAATAAATCATAAAATAGGCTGACATGCCATTCTCAAGGAAGAATTGTAAGTACTTGTTCCGGAACCTATTATTGGAACCTGGGAATACCAAACCAGGACCCTTTTACTTGTCAAGAGTGCTAGCAGCCCACGCTTCCCTACGGGCGCTATAGAAATTAGGTTGATTACATTATATTACCGGTACATTAAGGCAGTGGCGGGCAGCGTGGATTTGAAGTGCCAGGGGAAAAAGTGGAATTTGCGCCCCCAACATTTCGGTTTCTCCAGAAAAAGTCTTGACGAGCAAAAAAGGTCCTCTTTCGTATCGGTCGTATCTTCATCCCATATAATCACTAACATATTCAAAATCTCATACATATTGTCTTCCTACCTTTCCTATTTTAGAATTTATAGGATTTGTTATTATGCTATACTTGGAAATTTTTCGCTTTTGAATTTTACGTCCCCTAAAATTTTACGCCCGTGGCGGCCGCCTCTAGTCAGTCCGCACCCCTACTCTACGCCACTGCATTACGGTCGCAAAATAAAGAAAACCCTATAGATCAAAAGTCTTTATAGTCCACCATTAGGTTACGCCTACTTAAACTTAGACCTAACTCTAGATTGAATAGTTACAGTAGATAACACCACCGATCCATCAACATCGCAGCAAATGTATTTAATATTATTTAAAAATAATAATATCATTATTATTTTATATTATTATATTTATTATTAAGTAGGCCTATCTAACGCGAGAATTATTCGCTTCTAATTAAGTACTTAGTATGGGCGTTTCGTGCTAAAGAAGAAGTAGGCGCAAAAATAATTATAATCGTCTTGCTAAACTGTCTTTACTATAGTATTAGCAACGCGTCTTATCACAATCAACCTGGTCATAAAGTTAACATTATTAGTCATTATGAAGGCGAGTATGTTCAAAGCGATTTGCATTATAGAGATAATAATTAACCTGAAATTATTACACCTTTCACCCAAATAGAAGAACAATAAATTAATAAAATCTGCCCACCTACTTAGAAGTTAGAACGGAGCGGAGTCAGTCGACTTCCCGGGTTTACCTTGACCGGACGATAAACAGAGTAACAGACGGACCAGAAACGATGCGAAGACCTCTGAAGAATCAACTGTTTTTGTAGCAGATTCTCTTAAATAAAGACTGTTGATCGAATTGTTTAACATTAATCAGTAGTAGAACTGAATATAGTACCGCGTTCGTTGCGCTCTGTCTGTCTGCCCTGCCCCGAGTCCTGCGCGGAAGTATAACGCTGGGTCCGTCGGCAGATGGACGCTGCAATTAGACGATTCAAGTGCTTAATAAACACAGCAGGAAGACGGCGATGCGGATGAATCTCGGAGTCTGGCGGATGGGGGTCGGGGGGGGGGGGTCGGAGGTCGGGAGGCATCGCGCGGTAGACGAATTGCGTTGGAGTGCAGTTACTAGTACGCAGTCGACGATTGACTGACTGCTGGAGAGATAATAATTCTTCTTAGAATCGGTTCGGTGACGTGTGATTGATTGGAGTCGAGTTCTGTCCAGGTTCCGAACGAATCAAACAACATTCGTTGAAACCGAAAGAGAAGCGTTTACGCCATATTATGATGAGACCGATGCAGATCTAACCCGCGGAATCAACAACGATGACGCTTTCTAAGTAGGCCTAGTAGTTAATTAACTCGCCAAATAGTTAATCAATTGATAAAATTCACTCATGGGCGTCCGTAGAATTTTTCCAGGGGTTGCAAAACAGGGTTTTGTGACAAAAGAAGCACGTGATTTTACTTTCTTCTTAACTTCACAAAATTTTGCACCCCTTGCACTCCCTCGGAACGCCCGTGAATTCACTAAAGACAAATGTTAAAATTGTATTTGTTAATTGACTATCGTTATCACGACTGCTCTTGTTAGAAAATTAAACGTTCGTTTTAGAAATGCACAACATAGAATAGATGGAGGCATTCGATGGATTTAGAGGCCTGGGGTGCTTTTGATTCCTGCTTGCGGTTTAAGGTCGCCAAGTATCAGCGATCGTTGACTGAATGGTTGAATGAACGTAGAATTCCATATAATTATTTCTACGGCAACAGAATACAATCCTCAACAGGTTTTAAACGTTGTGGAAAAAATATGAAAAATCTCGAATGCGACTTACTACTACTACTACTACTACTACTACTACTACTACTACTACTACTACTACTACTACTACTACTACTACTACTACTACTACTACTACTACTACAACTACTGCTGCTGCTACTACTACTACTACTACTACTACTACTACTACTACTACTACTACTACTACTACTACTACTACTACTACTACTAATAATAATAATAATAATAATAATAATAATAATAATAATAATAATAATAATAATAATAACGATAATATAACAAGAGTCGGGAAGATTAATTATAAAATGGTCAATCGAGAATGCTCATCGGGTTGTCGTTTCCAGCGTTGAATGTTTTAACGGATTCGCTCGATTTAGGCTAAGAGCGGAATAAGGGCTAAGGAACCAAGGCTGTTAGCAGAATATACTATAGAGTCGTATCGACCTTGTAGAAAATATCCTGGCGCAAATTTTATCTGTTCATCGGCACTCGAGACTCGAGAGAACGTATAGTCTCTGTTCATTATTATGGGAAACAAACATTTACATTCAAGTCTTCCGCCGTCTTGAAATTAACCTTCTCAGAAAAACGATAGAAAGGTAGTGTGCAACAACGCTGGAGAACTAACAATGTTCCTCTGGAAATATAGATGGATACAAAATGCGCATGTATATATATTATATATAGCCTATGACTTATTGTGTGGTGGGTTCAATCAGGGTTATTTCTAGGATTATCAATTTCTGGGTGTTGATATATTCTGGGAATCCCCTCCCTACGGCGAGCGATAGCATCTTATAGCTGCATCAAAATTAGGGGGTGTTGTTCTCAGATTGGGGGTGTCGGTGGGTGTTAGGGGGTGTAAAAATATCTCTGGGTTCAATGATGCGAAAGTCGAAGCTTCTTTAGCGCTTTCGCTGTGTATTTGAAACTTAATTATTGCAATGCCAATCGGTGGCGCAGCCAGGGTTCCAGAATAGGAACGCCATCGCTTATTAAGACGAACTTATTCTGATCCGACAAGGGGGTTTGAGAGTGCCACGATTTTCCCAGCAGCAAAACTTAAGGTAATGTTACTAGATTAAAAATTTGAGCATTGGAGCCATTCTTCAGACTGTATATGTCAGCTGACAACCTCCCTGATCCCCCACGGATACATTTTATCATCGAGTTTGCAAAAATCTCACAATTAATCGAAACCCGAATAGAGACCCGCCCCCCCTATTGTTCCTCGTCTCTACCCTAATGCAACCAATAGTCCCTGGTGGACATTTCGTAATAATACAAACAGAGCAATAATTAATAGGGCCTACTTTTCAAGGAATTGCTAAAGTCAAGTAGGCCAAGATACTGTAAATACAGTGGTTTTCAAACAGCGCAGATCCTACCTAACCATTCCAAATCAGCTGTTATTATATATATTTTTATTTTTATTATCATCAACACCACCATCATCATCATCATTGTCGTCGTCGTCAAATTCGTCGTCATCGCCATCATCATGGTAATCATCATCATCAGCAGCAGCGAGTTGTTGAGTGAGTGAATGAGTGAGTGAGTGAGTGAATATTGCCTTAAAATGTTAAAATTGGATTTCTCTGTAACACTGTGAAGGATGACAATGTCGACCGTAGGCTAGTTATTTAAGAAAGCGCTATGCGATAGGCATTCTGGCCCTGGGTTAGTTTTAAATGCTGGTAAGGCTTTTTAAAAAATCAAACATTTATAGATAATGGACTTCGTTGGCTTCTTCGAGCGGAACCCTTATGTAATCGCGATCTTTAACAAATGACCAGTTGACCATCCTGCATGTCCTCTTGTCAACTTGCCCGTCGGCAAGCGTGACCCATAGACATTACGGGCTGCAGGCTGCGTGCGAAAGTAATGCAATTATAATTGAACCTTTTGGTTCCGCTCATGAATAATTAGACAATCTTATTTATTCATCATCAAAATTAGATTACAGCGTTGCAGACGCCAGCAATCGCCAACGTGGATGCAGTGGCGGCTCCACATGGGGGGGGGGGCGTACCCCTTATTCAATGCCTGCCCCAGTGGCCCCCCTGTTGGGACCCTATACTTACTACTACATACCTAGCAACAAGTAGTTGGCACCCGTGCTTAGAAGTTTCCATCCCAATAATCCACCCCACTTGCCAACTCCTGGTGCCGCCACTGCGTGGATGGCACAGAAAGGACCCTTTTGTCTTGCCGCTGGAGTCTTTGACTATTTCTTGGCAGCAAAATATTCTCAGACACAGTCATCCAGCTGCTACTCGGTCCCATCTTCGCCTACCGTGAAATAAATGGCTTTAGGCCAACAGTACCTGAGGATATAAACCTCCCACGTTCAGTAATATAATATAATATAACAAGGTTTAAAGTGGTTCAGTAGGGACTGCCCTGTGTGAGTAAAGCCCGTCCCACATGTGAAATAAAACTGAAATAAAATTGAAACAAAACACAGACCAACGAACGCCGACATTGTTTTGTTTCAGTTTTGTTTCAGCGTCCCCACAACATGAAACAAAACAGAAGTGTTTCAGCAGAAGTAGGCGGAGCTAACCTCTGCCTGACGTTGCGCAAGGAAATACCACAGGGAAATTCCATGCGCTGTTGCTCGCTGATTGGCTAAAACACTGAAACATTGAAACAAAGTTCGACATGTCGAACTTTGTTTCAGGGTCCTGAAACATTTTGTTTCAGTTTTGTTTCAGTTTTATTTCACATGTGGGGACGGTTGAAACTGAAACAAAACATTTTGAGTTTCGTTTCAATTTTATTTCAGTTTTATTTCACATGTGGGACGGGCTTAATGCGACGTCTCTTATGAAAGTTCGTTTTTACCCGACTTCACCTAGGTTTAAACGACTGTCTGTACGTCGGTTAGTTTGCGCGTGTGTCTGTCTGTCTGTCTCTGTCTCCGTCTGTGTGTCTGTGTGTGTGTCTGTCTGTCTGTCTGTCTGTCTGTCTGTCTGTCTCTCTCTCTCTCTCTGTCTCTCTCTCTGTCTCTGTCTCTGTCTCTCTCTCTCTCTCTCTCTCTCTCTCTCTCTCTCTCTCTCTCTCTCTCTCTCTCTCTCTCTCTCTCTCTCTCTCTCTCTCTAGAGACGTCATTTCACTGTTTTTCAGGGGGGGGGGGCAAAACACTTACTACCTGACAAGTTACAAGTTTGCGATAAAGCTGACGACCATTTTTTGCTTGTCAGCCAATTTTCACGGTTAGTTAAATAGTTAAAGTATCATCAGGCACTCCTTTAGGGCGTGTAAAATCTAAATAACACAAACATTTTCCCTCAAAATCAGGGGGGCAAATGCCCCCTGCCCCCCAAATGACGTCTCTGTCTCTCTCTGTCTCTCTCTGTCTGTCTCTGTCTCTCTCTGTCTGTCTCTGTCTCTGTCTCTCTCTCTCTCTCTGTCTCTCTGTCTCTGTCTCTCTCTGTCTGTCTGTCTGTCTGTCTGTCTGTCTGTCTGTCTGTCTGTCTCTCTCTCTCTCTCTCTCTCTCTCTCTCTCTCTCTCTCTCTCTCTCTCTCTCTCTCTCTCTCTCTGTGCCTTTGCATAATCCGCGTTGTGCTCTCGTCGTGTTTTGCTTTTTTGCTTTTGTTCCTTTGATTGCTGATTCGATTGTTTGGTCCGCTTGAGTTAGACCTAATACAATCAATCGTCCGACCGATGCAACGAATAGGAAAGAAATCTCAAATATCATCGAACGCCGTCGTGACTCACTTCCTGTTACCTCCCCCCTCCGGAAGTCCCGTCGACTGAAGTGCGTGCCCAGGGTCACCTCCGAGCGGAGAAAAGCAATCGAAAAAACTAGGAGTGCAACTGGATCAGTTATACAGGAAATCATAAAGCCGTATAGACGGGATCGTGAAAAGGGCATGAACTGGGAACAAGATCAACACAGAGATCTTGTCAAGACGCGCATTCATTACTTCTCTAAGTTTCGGTCTTTGAAGCCGTATTTGTAATTGGATATCGGTTCGCCGTTTTCTCCACGCGCGCATGCATGGATTGGCATCTGATGCCATTGCCAGCCGTAGTATAGGCCCTATAATAATTTATGCCGTCTCCGGTATAGGCCCTAAAGATCTTTTTGCGTCGACAGGGATCATATTTTGAAATTAGATTTTCCTTGCGGAAACAGGCGAATCTGTGGGGGTTGGTTTGTTGGACCTATAATCCGGCCGCGTCGGGAAAAGGACGCGGAAGAGCGCGTATTTTGCGTTGCCGTGTGCCTCTGCATCTCCTTATGTTGATATTCCTGTGATGCATGTTTGCTCCGAGCATCTCAGTCGTTTTGAGTGCTCTTCACGCAGCCACTGATTCTATATGCTCTCTGTCTGTCTGTCTGTCTGTCCGTCCGTCCGTCTGTGAGTGTCTGTCTGTCTTGTCTCTTTTTCTTTCTCTGTCTTTATGTCTTTGTGATCTGCGCTGCAGATTGCATGCCGAGGGTTGAGAGGAAAAAAAGAGCAAATACGAAAATACAAGAAACTCAATCAAAAGTCGCTACAGCCAAGGAGGAAGAGTCGATCGACAGTGATAATGTGGATGGACTTCAGACTAAAGACATTGAGATCTGTTAGTTTCGTTAAAAATAATAGGTCTAATTCCTCCAGTCAGTCATCCAGCTGCTACTCGGTCCCAGGGGGTTTGAGAGTGCCACGAGTGCCAATTGTTGTCCTATTGTAGGCCTACCACTTTTTCAGTCAGCTGCATATCCACGCTATCGTCACATGCAGTCAGTCGGTGTTTAATCTAGACTCTGGACTCCCGGGTGGGGGAACTGACAAATCCGGGAGGGAATTCTGCTAGGGTGCTGCTGTTAGTTAATGTAGTATGCCAACATTTCCGGAAGGATTTGAAATTTTCTAGGGGGTGGTGGTAAAAGGGCAATTTCTCCCCGGAAACGGCCTAGATTAAGCCCTGCAGCCAGTGTTGTTAGTGCTTGGCCTTGGGTGCTTGACCTTGTGCCTTAGGTGCTGTGCTTGTTAACACAGTGTTTATTCTAGCCCCCTTGATATTGGGGGAGGGGATTTTGAAATGTTTGGCGGGGACAAGGTTTGAGTTTCCACACGTTTGGGGGGAAATTTCCATTCCCCCAGCCAACATCTAAAAAAATTGGGGGGGATTTTCAAACTTGGGGGGGGGGAATTCCCCCTAAGAAGGCCTAGAATAAACACTGTTGTTAACAAGACTGCATGCAGCTACAGTAGGCCAGGGCCTACGCGTGTGGCGTGAGCGTTGTAAGAACCAGAGAAGACTACAAGTCTATTGCGCAATAGGAAAATTTTATCTTTTAAAAAAGCGCTCCGACCTGCACTTTTTCTAAGCATGTCGCTTCATCCAGGAATGTCTGGACTTAGAATCAGGCGCAGAAATGTGGCATAGATAACAATAAAAGTCGTGAAAAACGACTTACTAACGTAGCTCCAAATGCACAGCAGATAGCCTATTAGACGTTATCTATGGCCAACAATACTGTTGCTCAGTGATCGATTAATCGAAAGCTGAGGGATTTAATCAAGGGCCGGATTAAGGTCCGAGTGGGCCTGGGGCTGAGAAAAAGGTCGTCGCCTACACTGAAAATCTCTGACAAGCAAAAAACTTATCTCCCTTCCAAATCGTGCTGAGTCTGCTGACAAGCAAAACAGGTTTTCTCCCATGGAGTTATTATTCATGTTTTCTCCCTTCCAAACGTGCTGACAAGCAAAAAAGATGTAAAAATCGGTGGGTCTATTTTTCATGGTGGGCCTGGGACTTGCAGCCCTCTCAGCCCCCGCCTTAATATGGCCCTGATTTAATCCCTCCCAGTGCTTGAGACAGACTGCTCTGCCCCTACTGAAGGTCAAAACTTTGGGGCGAAAGTTCTACCCTCGTTGCTATTCTTTTAAAACTTGACCACTGCCGCTGTTGCATTTGTGGTATTAACGTGTCTTACGCCAGATAGAAATTATGCTGCTACAGTTATTCTGGCGCAAGATGAGTTATGAACTTATGACTCTACTGCATGCTGACTTATTTCTGAACGTCCACTGACTGATGCCAATGCATTACCGAATTTACCGGTACCTAGACTCCTAGAGGGCGCTGTAGACTGTAGGCTACTTAGCTAGGCCTACAATAATTAGCGATAGGAAATTTTATTTTGATGCTCTATTTGCTGAATGGGGTTGGGGACGGGGTTAGCTATGCATGGTCGAGATCCCCCTCAAAAGGCTCAATTGAGGGTCGAAAGTAGCCACCATAAACTGACAACTGGCACCAGGTTGTCCGCCCTGATATTCTGGATTTGACTTAGATATTAAAAGAATAAAATTTGGTGTGCCATCCGTTAATGTTTCTATGCAATGCGAAATGACGCTGTGGTTGGTTGATTTGATTCCGCAATTAAATTTAGCGCTACAACAATTTGAAAATTTCTGATTTCAACAATCTATGGTCGATGGGATGTTAAATGCATCGGTGGATAAATGTAATACAAACATTTTGCTTTTATGACATTTCATTTATTTGTCATAGTTTTTGAGTCTGCGATTTATCCATTTAATTCATGTGCTTGAATTTTCTGAAAAATACGTCATCTTTTTGTCTCATTTTGTTATTTCTCGTACATTTTGTAGCGTTAAAAAGGATCCCAATCTAGTTTCTTATTTATTTATTTAGCGCTCGATAAGCCGAAGGGAGACGAACACATGTCATTCTCGAGAGCTTATTCCTTCACAGTTTTATGTCAATTCGACCAATCGATGAAAGTCCTTAATCTGTCCTGTGTCCATATGTCCCACCGTTTGTTGACTTCCGTTTGTTGTACGTGATTTGGTATTTGTTACAGCCGCTTTGTCCCATCTCTGCACATATCTTTCATTCTGTCTGAATGAGCTATCCAACTATACTTTGCTATTATGGCACTAATTCTGGACGGATTTTTCATGTTTGTTAACTTTTAATCTGTAATATTTTAAAGATATATGTAGAAGACAGGTGTATGATGATAGCTTAGATTTCTTTAACTGGTGCTAAGCTATAATAAACTTTGCTGTTAATTGGGCATTATTAGTGGCAATGTATGGTATATAAAAGTATTACATGTGAGATGCAATATTGTCGTTTATTTTTAGGGTTTTGCCCAAACTCAGAATCAACAAGTTGAGGTGAATTAAAAGTGTCTATTATTTTTAAAATGTTTAACGACGAATTGAATGAAAGATTTGGCCAACCACATGTTGAACATAGAAACATTGTGCCTCGAAAAATCTCGCCTCAGAACATCGTCTATCATCTCAGACAGCGTGAAATTAACTGCGGCCGTCCAGGAACACAGTTTCATGTCGCACGAAATTTCTATAAGAACATATTTCCTAACTTCACTGTGATCAACTTGGAAAAGCCGCCCTGCTTTCTGAGAAAGTTTTCGCCGGACGGTCGATATTTCATTGCCTTTTCTGCCGACCAAATGTCTCTTGAGATTTACGAATTTCAAGGTCCGTCTGCGGCAGAAGATATGCTGGAAAACATGACTGGTGACTATTTGCCTCCCGATCTACCAGATCTTGTACATGCGCGCATTCGAAGTCAGATGTTTGGTCGTTTCTTCAAGCTGAAGCAGGTGACCAGTATTACGTCGTCTAATGGCGAGAGCTTGAATCGCGAATGCAGTCTCTTTACCGACGATGGCAGATACGTGATTGTTGGGTCGGCTGTGTATGTTCCCGAGGATCCGTATCCGTCCTTCTACGTTATGTACAGGAACAACGAGTCGCTGTCGCCAAATCCGAAGTCTCCGCTCGAAGATTATACGCTGCACTTGATTGAACTCGAAACCGGACGTCGCTGCGACAGTCGGCGCTTTCAATGCGACAAGATATTTCTTTCGCACAATCAAGGACTGTACTTGTATCGCGACACGTTGGCCGTACTTTCGGTGCAGCAGCAGACCATTCACATCTACCAGGTCTCTCCAAACGGGCAGTTTGTTGATGTTCGAACGATTGGACGGTATTGCTACGACGACGACCAGTATCTGATTTCTTCGACGTTCCCAAGACCCGAGCATCCATACAAGGATCAGATGATCAACTGCCTTAAGCATCGATTTCTTGTTCATTTATATCGCAAGGCGCGCGATCAGTGCGCCGCGTCGAATTCCCGTCAGCCGCTCGTTCATTTCTACCGATACTTCGAGGAATTCTGCAAGCTTCGTATGTGGAAGATGCAGCTGCTGGACGAGAATCATCTGCTCATCAAGTACGCGAGCGAAGACATCGCCGCGCTGAAGGTGAACGATCCGAACTCGCAGCCGTCGTTTCTCGTCGTCTACGCCATCCAGCTGACCGAGGTTCTTGCCGTTTACGAGAACACGTCGGAAGAGCTCCTGTCGCTCTTTGAAAACTTCTGCGACCTTTTCCGTAACGCCACTCTTCACTCCAAGGCGCAGTTCACGTGCTCTGCGTCTAGCAACGTCTACGCTCGTCAGATCCACCAGCACTTCAAGCAGACGATCGTGAACGCCAAGTTTGGCGGTCAGACGGAAGCCATTAAGCGACTGCTGTCGCAGTTGCCTATCAGTTCGCAGTCTTATAGTAGCAGCCCCTACCTGGATCTCTCACTTTTTAGCTACGACGATAAGTGGATATCGGTTATGGAACGACCAAAAGCATGTGGTGATCATCCTGTTAGGTGACAAATTTCTGTAATTGTATTCTGTAACTGTTTCTGCAATTGTAAATGATAGTAATTATTTATAAAACTGCAGTTATTTAAGATACTTGAATTTCTTGATGACTTACTTTCATTTACTGTTACCTTACTGTTCCTTGTATGATGAAAATGAAGCCGTGACAGAAATTATATATGTATATTACTTGGCAGGCTGGCAGATTAATATTTTGGAAGAAATTGCTATATATGATCTCTCATTCAGAATAATCTTAATGTTTTTGCTGGTAAAAATTTTGAAGGTAAAATTCCAATATCTTGGAATGTCGAAATTTATAAGCCAGCTTATGGCATTGGTGATTATTTTTAGGTTTTATGCACGTGACTCGGGACTGCTGAAGTTCAAGATACACGCCGGAATTGTTGGCAGCAAGAGTCCACCTCCTTCTGCCAGACGTCTTGTGGCATTCACGTTTCACCCGTTTGAACCGTTCGCAATCAGCGTTCAACGGACAAACGCAGAATATGTCGTCAACTTCCATATTCGACATATTTCCTAACTTCCTGTCTCAAGCTCGGCAGAAGAATGAATTTGGGCAAGATGCTTGTTTTTTATAGGAGTCACATTTAGTTAAAGAGCAGATTCTGTCGTTTAGATATGTTTATCTGGTTCCTGTTCATATTATTCATGAAATTAATGTCTATTTCATGTAGTGTAATCCATTCTGTGGACTGAATTTGTAAATACTGTTAAGTTTTTTGTCTATTGCTTGTGTGTATTACATTATAATTTCCCATTTTTATGGACGACAAAAGCAGCGAATAGAAACCTCAGTTTGTTTCCCAGAATTTTGTTAGTTTAGTTTAATCGGACATAGTATGACAATAATTATTTTGTTATAGCATTTGTCTACAGATTGGGATTCATTGTGGCCAAGGACTTCATTGATGCTGAATTCTGAAACTCATTTTCATCATTTTTTTCTTTTTTTACAATACAATATTATAAAATGGCCTAAAGGTTACACCATATTGCAGCTTTTTGTTTAGAAATTTTGGGTATTGTTGGTATTGTGCTAGTTGTATTGAATGATTTTATTAAATTAAATCAGTAATGCATTGAGAGCATTGCAAGTTAAATACACTGATTAAAGTCAGGAAATTGTTTGACAATTTGAAAAACAGTTATTGACAGAATTCTACCATAAATGCTACTAAAATTTGTGTGACTGAATTGTAGCAGTGGCGGAATAGGGGTAACGCAAACATTTTCAGGTGAAAAAATCTTGATGACCATAAAAAACGTCGTCATATGTCAAGCTATCGTACTACCTACCCTCCACCCCAAACTATACGGGTTCACACAGATTCCGCTACCGCTCTCAGCCCGAATAGGTTCGGCCGAGCCCCTCTATGGCTATGCCGATGAATTGCAGTGATGATAGTGTTGTCTTTTTTTCTGTTTGGATTCAGACTTTTCGCATGCATTTATTTAGTTTTAATAGAATTTTGTTTTTCTGTTAGTTAATATCTTGTGAAAGCCTGAATGCAAATGCTTTTCTAAAATTCAGTACTGTACTAATTGTATATGTTACCATCATGAACCTTTTGATTTTTCAGTATATTTCATCAATATTTATTTATCAGTATATATATAATATTATATCATATATAAATATATACTGCACTATGTGTGTGTGTGTGTGTGTGTATATATATATATATATATATATATATATATATATATATATATATATATATATACTATAGTATACTGAACTATAGTATACTGAACTAAACTATATATAAGTTCTATGTATAGCTATAATATATATATATATATATATATATATATATATATATATATATATATATATATATATAATAGTTCAGTATATATTTATCACTAGAAAGATATTTATTCAGTAGAATCTTTTATCCCTAATAATTTGTGATTTCTACATAAAATTTTGATCCTGTCCACACCCATCTGCTTTGATTGACTTCCTACTCCCAATTTTGCTTCATGTTACTTGTTTAATTAATATTATGGTTATGATATATAATGGTATCACAATAATGTTATTGCAAAACTTCAATAATTAGATCTACTGACAGTAGTTTATAATAATAATGATGGTAGTTTATAATAATAAATAGTAATAATACTAATGACTGGGTTTAAAATATGGTATGACTAGTTATGAATTCTGAAGTTAGCTGTTCTTTAAGCTGTTGGCTTGCTTAGTTGTCGTGTCATATTCTTTGCTTGTCTGTCCGTCCTAGCATTTGGTGCCGTAACAGACCCTGTACTATTTCCTATGTCCTCTAATTCTTCGATCACAATGTGTTCAATGATTATTTAATGACTGCACGTTTAGTCTATCAATCCTCCACACGTTTTTCATGTCGACTTCTGTCAGACTGTCACAGTGTTTAATCTGGACTTGGGGGTGGGGAGGGGGTGAACTGACAAAGCCGGGGGGACACTGAAAAAGCCGGGGGAAGTCAGCTAGGGGCTGCTGTTAGTTGGTGTAGTATGCCAAAATTTCCGGGGGAAAGGGCAATTTCCCCCCGGAAACGGCCTAGATTAAACTCTGGACTGTCAATGTCCAGAACCTCTCGTCCATAGAGAAAGGACTGGGATGACTACAGTATTGGGTGTAAGTTCGTTATTTTATCCTATTTGGAGGATCCATAGGGAGTCATAAGGGTGGTTGTCCCTCGATCTTAGACCCAAAAGATTGAGGTGCGATGGACAAGCATAATTTTTGCCTTGTAAGGATTATTGTCTAGTGTCTTGCGTCAGCAGTGACGGCTCCACTTGGGGGCCCGGGGGCTCCGTGCCCCCCCTATTGAGTGCCTGCCCCCTTAGTGGCCCCCTGTTGGGATCCTATACTTAATACTACCTGGTACATACCTAACAACAAATGTTTGGCCCCCCATGATTAGAAGTTGCCACCCCAACGGCCCCCCACTTGCCAAACCCTGGAGCCGCCACTGTGCATCAGAGAAGCATTCGAATTATCAGCAGTCATTATGATGGTTGAGAACAAGCATGATTATATTCATGAACCGAAGACTGGTGTACATGTAGAATGTAGGCTGTGGATAGTGGAGTGCTGGTTGATGATTCCTGAAGTTCATTTGGGATCTGTTCAGGCTGATCAAGTAGATGTTTATGATTATTTTATTAAGCAAGGACTTTAATAAGTTACTTGATGATAATAAAAATCTAGTGCTGTACTCAGTGGCGGCTCCACCGGGGGAGCCAGGGGGCCCGTGCCCCCTCATTGAGTGTCTGCCCACCCCAGTGGCCTCCCCAGTTGGGACCTATACTTAATGCTACATACATTAAACAACAAATGATTGGCCCCCCATGATTAGAAGTTGCAAGTGTTTCTTCTACTTTATTGTGCATTTCACTTACCCAAATATCCAATTTTGGCGCCCCCTCACCTCGGCGCCCGGGGACATGTGTAACCCCTGCCCTCCCCTAGATCCGCCTCTGGGAAATTTCATGTAATATTATTTACAGTATTACAACTGGAAAAGGCCTGACAAGCAAAAATGAAGGTCGCCACATTTTGACACTTGAGCAAAAAAATGGTCATCACCGCAAGAAATAATGACCAAAACTTTTTAGGGGGACCCGTCACTGATATTAGAGGGGTCAAAAGTTGTTGACATAATAATGGGGGTCACTAAAAGCTTGACAGCTGTTGACAAGGGGAGGGGTCAAATATTGCCCAAAAATTGACGTAATTAATGGACAGCCCCTTAATTAAGTATCATAATTTGTCTTTACCTTATACCAGTGATGGGCACAATATTACTATTTTAGTATTTATAAATTATATTGGATCTCACACAATGCAGAGTGCAGACCCTATTAGTAGGCCTAGTATTATGAAATCGATGAGAATGCGCGAAAGCTGGAAGCGCTTGAGATAACGACGTTGTTTTTGTGCCCATCATCATTTTACATGAAATGTCATGTGCCCCGCCCTCTATGGGGCCGTCCATAAATGACGACACGCACTTAGGGGGTTCAAACATTTGTGACGACGGGGGAGGGTTTCCATAAATGTGACGTCACATAATACTATATTTTTATTAATACCGCAATGCGATGTTACCGCAAAATTGGACGTATTTTACACTTATAATTATTATACTTCATTTTAAAAAAAGAATTCGAAAAGTTTCTGAATATTGTTTTAACTATAATAATAATGAATATTTTCAAACGAAACATTAATTTTGACATTAAAAAGACGACAAGATGACGGGGATTAACGCGTTGTGACGTCATATTTGAGGGGGTCTGACTTTTTGTGACGACGTGTGGCGAGGGGGAGGGGAGTAAAAAACTGCCAAAATCGCGTGACGTCATTTATGGATGACCCCTATTCCGTAATCCTGGCTACGCCACGGAATTGAATACACTGTAAATGCAATATTCTGTGCAAAACGACTTCGAAGTTCGAATTACTGTACTTTTACTGTTTTAATTAATGTTTAATTACTGTTTTAGGTCTTCTTATTAAAGTAGTTTGGGACAATTAAGAGAAATTCTTCAATACTAATGTCGGCCAGCGTTTAATAATTAATTATAATAGCTCAGTGACGCCGAGGTCAAACTAGCCTAGCCTACTCTCACGATCACAGTTTTATCAGTTATTGATAGCAGTGTTTGGTTTGGCCTAAATTTATTCGCGTGTCCACCAGACTCAGTAGGCCTAAAGTTCCCTAAAGAGACAGACGCAGAGTTATAGGCTCTTACGAATCGCCCGTTGTAGAATTGGAATCTACAGCTGTGTGAAAAAGTCCTGCACGTTTATAGTATTTTGGGATTTTTGTTTTTTATGAATATCTGAATAACCATTAATGATTTAGGATATGCAAATCTCAATATATTTCAATGGGTATTGATGTTGTTGGTAAAGAATTTACTAATTATTGTGTGATTGCCTTATGGATCCTCACAACAAAATTTTTGTGAGGAGCGTGAAACGTGAAACGTGCAGGACTTTTTCACACAGCTGTACGAAGACCCGGAAATGTTTTCACTTTGTTGGATCTACCGAAGGAGATCAGCAGATGACCTATAGGCTATAGTTATAATTGTTTACAAAATTAATTACAAATTCTACGATATGCACGTGGCTTAAGACCGTCAAAATCACACAAATGGTAATGCAATTTAATTGCATGTAATTAAGTTTTCACGGTAGGCCTTGAAGAGAACAGCAAAAACAGGCCGTCACGAAGTTGTGTGCTTAAGTAGGCCTATAGGCATATGACTGTCATTATTAAGCTGCGTGATACTAATATCCTTTAACTCGTATCGGTTATTCAATCATTCGGTAGAGGGCCATTGCTCTACATTGTCACCGGTCAGCGGTCACTCATTGGTCCTCAGGTTGCATGCAATCAGTGTTGCATACAGGTCGGATAAGGGGTGGTGGGGTGGATTCTCTCCCCGAAGTCTTAGATTCCCACAAATTACCATAATTAAGGTTAAGACAAGCATTTCAACGTGTGTCATGCCATGATCTGGATGACTCAGGTTGACTGATAGCGCATTCAAGTCAATAAAATCAATTAGTATTATCTGCAGATCACAAATAAAAGAAAAATCAAAGGTGCAAAACCCAACAGAACAATAATTGTTATAACTTATGTTTTTATAATTATTATAAAAACATAAGTAATAAATTCACCAAAAAGGGTTGAGAACCGCTGCCTTAGATCCACTGGCGGCTCCACATAGGGGCCGGGGGGCCCGTGCTCTCCCTATTGAGTGTCTGGCCCCCTCAGTGGCCTCCTGTTGGGACCCTATACTTAATACTACAACATACCTAACAACAAATGGTTGCCCCTATGATTAGAAGTCGCCACCCCAACGGCCCCCCACTTGCCAAAAATCCTGGAGCCGCCACTGCTTAGATCCGCCTGTAAAATACTAGCTTCATCATTAGATATTAAGGCTTCAGGCTCCTCTAGAAAGTCTGCCGTCAGACATGGCCGTTCCTTTGTAAATCCATGCTAGCTGTATGTATTAGGAGTCTGCGTCGGTCTGTTTCTCAAGCCGTCCTTAAGACATTGGTTGTTGCTCTGGTACTTACTAGGCTCGACTATGGCAATGCAGTTCTTGCGGGGTCACCTGCCTATTCTTTCGACCGATTGCAGTCTGTTTTGAACTGTGCCGCTCGTCTTATCTATCGTTCGGCCCGATGTGATCATGTCACCCCGCTTCTTGTTGATCTTCATTGGCTGTCAGTGCCTGAGCGCATCATGTTCAAGTTATCAACTCTTGTATATCGCTGCCTTCACGGGATGGGTCCGAATTATCTTGCATCCGAGTTTCGTAGTGTTTCTGACCTTGCGGGCCGCAGACGACTTAGATCGTCCGCGACTTCGGTGCTTATGGTTCCAAGAACGCGTCTTGTCACCGTCGGAGATCGTGCCTTCCCAGTGGCTGCTGCGCGTACTTGGAACTCGCTTCCTGCTGACATACGGGAGTCATCGTCGCTAGATATTTTCAGGAATCGACTGAAGTCATGGCTTTTTAAGACTAGCTACTTAGTTTAATTTTGTTTAAAGTGTTCGCGCAGTCTTTAAGACAAGTTACCACTATAATCTTGACGTTCTCTTACTTACTTACTTACTTACTTATGTGACAATTCTATGCCTAGTCAAATGTTCCAAAATTTCTCTTTCAGTATATTTTCCATAACTTTGCAGAAGTTAGGCTCACGTCACAGTCACGTGATCAGGTTATAATAAAACGTGCCATGAATAGAATGGCGACTAACGACTAAAATTAACTATTTATCTTCATTGCTAAAATAATTTTGAACCTTTTAAAATATTCGATTTACATTTTGTATTTTGAAATTGTCTCTCTCTCTCTCTCTCTCTCTCTCCACGATGGACTATTAGGGTCTAATAGATCCAACCTTTAGTTGAATTAAACGATAAATCTGAAATTACGCTCAACCAGTGATGTGACGTCTCGAGACACTGTCTCGTCTCGATACAGTATTTTCAATGTCTTGGTCTTGGTCTTGCGGGTCAGTGTCTCGGTCTTGGTCTTGTGACTCTTGTCATTACTCTCTTGGTCTTGCGATTCAAGACCGAGACAGTGCCGAGACAGTGAGACAATGTTTTTTCCCACTGTGAGTAGGCCTAATAATGTTTTCTGTGGTTGATGTCTTCCGAATTATGGAGCAATAAAAGATTTTCACCGTGAGACCTCCGGGAATAGTAATAATAACACTGGTCTACGTCAATTTTGCTGACTTGAAGACAGCATGTGATCTTTATGTATTTTGGTGTGCTGAATCCAAAAATCACATCCATTTTCTCCTATCACGTCCAGTTTTCCCGCAAAACGCTGTTTACTGATTTACTGTTTACAGTAATAACTTAGCATTATGTATTATAATTCTTGAGCTATATTGAATACGCAAAAAGATAAGGATGTGCAAAAGATATGCTTAATATGCAGTTAACTATGTAATAACACAACAGTTTAATAGGCAGTTTTAAACTGCAGACGTCAGCATTATATGGATATAGGCCTATATAAGCAGCGTGAAACCGACGGCAGCATTCAGTCGTTCATGAGGCTTACAAATCGCAGCAAATTTAACTCTTCTAAATAGCTTTCTGTGGAATATGTCATCCAGCACTGGAACACTTCATGGGCAGTGCAGGAATGATCCTGACAAATTTTGCTACATTTGTGGTTGTTTTACAACACCTAAACAAAGGAGAGATGTGTCTGAATTTGTGAATAAAGCTTATCATGCATATTTCGCAGTTAAATTGGGTGACCAGGAAAACCTTGGGCACCACATAAAGTGTGCAGGACATGTGTTGAAAGCCTCAGACAGTTCATAATGTGACTAAAGGTCAGAGAAAAAGACTAAAGCTCAAAGAAAAAGTCTTAGCTTTGGAGTTCCAATGGTGTGGCGAGAGCCTCGAAACCATGCATGCTGATGACTGCTACTTCTGCCTGGTAAATATTTCAGGCATGTCCACAAAGACAAAATCTTCCATCCAGTACCCAAATCTCCCCTCTGCTCTGAGGCCGGTTGCTCACGGTGACAAAGTTCCTGTACCTACTTGCACTACTTTGGGAGTTTCTGACGACGATGAATTTTGTCAGTCAACAGACACCGATGGTGGAGATTTTCGTGGCCTTCAGAAGTTGACGCTGGAATGCACCAAACATTCAACCAAGCTGGGTTGAATGACCTTGTATGAGACCTAGATCTTCCGAAGTCGTCAGCAGAGTTACTGGGTTCAAGACTGAAGGAAAAGAACCTGTTCAGTGTTGGCTCCAGGAACCACGCTTATGTATAATGGCAGAGAGAATGATCTTTAGAAATATTTCCATATGGGAGGATTACCTGATTACTGACAGCAGTTTGTATACTGCATCAACATCAAAGGACTTATTGAATCAATGGGATGTTATAGTTGTGGACAAGATGCTTTTTACTGACTTACTTGGCAACTTAAGAGTCGAGAATTATGACCTTTCAGTTCAAAATTCGAAGATTGCTTTTCGAAGACCGGGATCAAACATGAGTGTCAAGTTGCATTTCCTTCATAGCTACCTGAACTTCAAATCTTGAAGCTATGAGTGAAGAACAAGGAGAATGCTCCCATCAAGACATCACGACCATGGAACGTAGATATCAAGGCAGATGTAACTCGAACATTATGGCAGACTACTGCTGATGTTTACAGCGTGACAACTGTGATCATAACTATACCAGAGCATCCAAAAAGAGAAGATTCCTGCCTCCAAACTTAAATTTAAGCAACTAGCTATTGCTCTTATTGCTCTCTTGGTTAGACGACAGACTTATTTTTTGGCTGAATAAAAAATATTACGTGATATCAATTCTTCAGAATGTCCTATTTTCCCTTATGTTTGACTTTAACACCTTTAATTAAGCATTCCTCATTTGCGAAAAAATTTGACGTATTGCAGAATTTTTGACTTCATATCTGGAATCAGCACCTCTCAATTGGGTAAAATCAGCAAAAATACTTAGGTCAGCAGAAATTTTTAAAAAAAATGTAGACCAGTGTAATGGGGCCAATCAACGAAGAAGGTCTCCGCTTCTTAAAGGAAATCGGCGGTCTTCTTATGCGACAATCCGGAGATGAAAGAGAAACATCCTTTCTGCTACAGCGAATATCAGTGACACTCCAGAGATTTAACGCTGTCGCCTTCCGCAGAACTTTCATCACATAATAATAATAATAATAATAATAATAATAATAATAATAATAATAATAATAATAATAATAATAATAATAATAATAATAATAATAGGCCTCATAATAATAGTAATAATATAATATGTTTGTATAGACTATAGATATATCTATGCCATGCGGCATAAAACTGTTTTATCTGTTTTCTTTATGTTTAAAATTACTGTCTGGGTCTTGGTCTTGAGCCCTAGTGTCTTGGTCTTGGTCTCGGCACCTAATGTCTTGGTCTTGGTCTTGAGCCCTAGTGTCTTGGTCTTGGTCTCGGCACCTAATGTCTTGGTCTTGAGCCCTAGTGTCTTGGTCTTGGTCTAGGCACCTAATGTCTTGGTCTTGAGGGTTAGTGTCTTGGTCTTGGACTTGCCACTTACTGTCTTGGTCACATCACTGCGCTCAACTAAGGCTTGCACTGTAGCTTATACTCATTGAGCTACTTAGTCTCACTGAGCATACTTAGCATGATTTAAACTTAAAACTTAGCATGATTTAAAGTGGCTTAGGAGGCATTATACTGCCTGTGTGAAAGCCACTAGGGGCACTAACGGGGCTTGAACCCGCTCCGTTAGCCTGACGCTCCAGCACGTAACCCACTCTGCCATCTTCCGCCCCTACTTAATGCACTCAACGCGCTACACTGAGCATACTTACTCTTCCCTAGAATGCCGAGTAGGAAGCGGGAGCACTTGATTTCGTTATCGACCGATTTACTGACTCACTAAACTGACAAAGACATTTGACAGCCTTTGGCCGTTTGACTTTTTGGCGTTCACTCTCTGACCTTCATCCCTAGCAAACACTGAGCTGATGGGCGTCGAGGCAAGAAGGCTGCTAGGCGTCTAAACAAAGCGAGTGTTATAGTCTTCGGCATGAGTCGTTCGTTGTCCAGTCGATGAATGAAAGCGCCTGAGGCGCCTCTTGTTTCCCCATCGGGCCATCCCCATCCCCATCCCCATCCCCACCTACTCCGTACTTACTCATCGGTGTTTGTGCCCCGCCTCCTTTTCCCCGCTCAGCAGCAAGGCTTGGCTGCGGCGTCTTCCTTAGTCTCCGACGGGATCGCCCGTAGGCCAGACCGTGCCCAAGCGTTCGAGTAGTAGCGAAGCCTATCGCAGCCTTCTATGTAGTGCATATCAAGGCAGTCTTGGTGCATACGGTAAAGCCCTGGGTCTTCCCCTATGGTTGATCACAGCGCGTGGTCGAAAAACTGCCGTTCAAAACATCGGCTATCGACTCGACGCCATCTGGTAGTGAAAATCTTGATTAATTACTGAATGTAGGGCCGAGCTGGGCTGGACATCTTAAACGGAGATTCCGAGAAACCTGATCGTGTTGTTAAGGACTGCCGTCTTTAATCGACGACTTTCTCATTCAAAGGCGCCGTCGTGCCCTCTGAGAAAGAGAGAGAGAGAGAAGAGAGAGAGAGAGAGAGAGAGAGAGAGAGAGAGAGAGAGAGAGAGAGAGAGAGAGAGAGAGAGAGGAGAGCTCTTAAGCCGCGCGAGTATATTAAAGCTGAAATCGGCGCGCCGGATTTCGACGTTTCGCCGGATTCTGCCAAAGTCGTGACAGTGTGTGCGGTGCTTTACAACGCACAGAAAGCAGCCGAGTCGTTTCACAGATTTTTAAATGCAAAATCTCTGACGATACACCGAAGGAAACTTCGTAGGCTACCGGTCTCTGGTTGACTTGGATTCAAGGCGAACTATTCGTAAAGTCATACGTCCTTGCGTGCTAAGCTGTGACCATTGCTGCGTCTACAAAACTCGAACAAATCGCTATCCCTTCTCAGCTGAAAGACAAACGGGAAAGGTTTTCCACACCAAATTCCAATACGTTTTCCCAAAAACATCGGTCTGAAGTGGCCGGGCTAAATCTCAATCGAGGTAAGCAGCGAACGACAATATACAATATATATATATATATATATATATATATATATATATATATATATATATATATATATATATATATATATAGAGAGAGAGAGAGAGAGAGAGAGAGAGAGAGAGAGAATTTAAATTTAGAATAGGAAGCTCTTACATTTCATGGGAAATCAGGTTTCTGTTGTGTAAATAACGAAATGACGCTGCACGATTTGCCAAAGGCATGCACGTGTTTAATCCCACTGGATTTGACATCGTCGACCCTCACGAGCCCTTCACTGGACTTTCAATCTGATGGCGGGGCGTCGAAATTCAATGTAAACTGCGAGTAATTTCCCCGACTGCTGGTTATGAGGCGGTCGGTGTTGAAGCAACAGAGCGGTTTATATATATATATATATATATATATATATATATATATATCAGTGGCGGCTCCACCGGGGGGGGCAGGGGGGCCCGTGCCCCCTATTGAGTGCCTGGACCCCAAGTGGCCCCCAATTGGGACCCTATACTTAATGATATATACATTAAACAACAAATAGTTGGCCCCCATGATTAGAAGTTGCCCCCCAACATTTACTTGCCAAATCCTAGAGCCGCCACTGATATATATATATATATATATATATATATGGCGCGATTTGTAGGGAGGAAGAGGGGAATCTTCTCCCCACTGCCAAACTACATCCCCTACTGCGCTACATTTCCCCAACAACTACATCCCCAAGCTCGACATGCCCCCCACTGCTCCAGGTCACAAATCGCACCCTGTATATGAGAGAGAGAGAGAGAGAGAGAGAGAGAGAGAGAGAGAGAGAGACAGACAGACAGACAGACAGACAGAGACAGAGAGAGAGAGAGACTGAGAGATGACGCAAGATCGCAGACTGTCTGGTTCAATCTTGTAAAGGGTTGAGCAGTACATGGCTGAGCCATTCGTATGAAGGTGTTTTTGGCATTTTTGTAATTGAATCTGCGATATGAAAGATGAAAAGGAATCTCTCAGTAAAGGAAAGGCAATTTAATGACGTGATAAATGGCCACTGGAAGAGATCACTACTAAATAAGTCTATCTCTCTCTCTCTCTCTCTCTCTCTCTCTCTCTCTCTCTCTCTCTCTCTCTCTCTCTCTCTCTCTCTCCGTTCGTCCTTCCGTTCGTCTATCCCAGTCTCTTCTTCACTCCATCTCTCCGTCTATCTCTTACTTAACTTAGCATGATTTAAACTTAAAAGTGGCTTAGGGGGCATTACTGCCTGTGTGAAACTTGAAAGCCACTAGGGGCACTAACGAGGCTTGAACCCGCTCCGTCAGCCTGACGCTCCAGCACGTAACCCACTCTGCCCTTTTGCGCCCCTCATTCTCTTATAGTAACCGTGCAATGATTTTTTTTAATAATTCGAAGTGGGAGATAGCCAGACACCTCTTTTTAGTATAGCGCTGAGGGAAAGATAGATCCTTAGCTATTTTGGAAAGAAGGCTGGGTTGGGAATGGTCTCTAAGCTATAGTCTGCCTCGATCTTCGTGTAGGCTATATTTATGCTAATTAAATCCTTTAAAATTATATGACGGAAATGCTTTCTCTGTCAAGAGTTGTCATTACTCACGCTAGGCATGCTATAGAAGTAGGCTAACTATAGCCTACTTGTCTACAGACTTAATAGCCTAAGTCTCTCCGGATGTTTATCACTCGATTTATAGCGCCTCTCGAAAAGCTCTTATGAGCTCTAATTAAGCGTAGACCAGACTATAGTGTTATAGCCGCTCGTGACTGCTTTCAATCAACCCCGCCCACATCATCTTTATTTGCTTCCTATTACCGGAAGATCTAATTAACAGGGCCATATTAAGGCGGGGGCTGAGGGGGCTGTAGCCCCCGGCCCATCATGAAAATAGGCCCACCGATTTTCGAGATAACCATTTTTTGCTTGTCAGCACGATTTGCAGCAATTTGGAAGGGAGATAACCTTTTTTTGTTTGTCAGAGATTTTCAGTATAGGCGACGCCCTTTTTTATCAGCCCCCCCGGCCCACTCGGACCTTAATCCGGCCCTGCTAATTAAACGTAAATTGGAGATAACTACAGCTGAGACATAGGGCCCATAAGTCAAACGCTAATATATCATAGAAGTCCCCATACATACCCTAACGAACACCGCGGATAATGTAACGGTAACCGAAAGCGCTTCTGGCTGACTTGGGTCGTTAGCTTCTTCATTCATTAGAGCAGGTGTTGCTTGCTGTGCTAGACGTCTGTATAAAGTATAAAACACCATTGGTTGTATTAGTAGTAGTAGTAGTAGTAGTAGTAGTAGTAGTAGTAGTAGTAGTAGTAGTAGTAGTAGTAGTAGTAGTAGTAGTAGTAGTAGTAGTAGTAGTAGTAGTAGTAGTAGTAGTAGTAGTAGTAGTAGTAGTAGTAGTAGTAGTAGTAGTAGTAGTGTGCAGTAGCAGTATGCTGTAGTAGTCTGAGCTCTGTCGATGTTGAAGCAGTAGTAGTAGTAGTAGTAGTAGTACTGTAGTAAGATGCTGTACAGTCTGAGACTCTGTCGATGTTGAATAAATCTATATGTCAAAATCGCAAATAAAATAGCGACAACTCTACAAGAAGTTATCTTCCACCCTATACAACATTATACGTTATAACAGACGACAGACGCTTATGCATATGACAAATACAGACCGACCCCAAGGGATTAGTGCATTAATCGATTACATTAAATTAAATTTAATCGATTAATCGATTAAATCGATTAAGTAATCGATTCTGGGGACACAGCTGAAATCTGGGTGCTACAGATCCCTGCTCTAACGTAGGATCGTCCCTTCTTCAGACTGTATATGACAATATATCGTCAATCGTCCAACGGTTCCAACCCCTAGTACCACAACCGGCAAAATGTTTCCATCGGATTTGCACGAATCTCACGACTAACTCGTAGACCCGAAAGGGGAGATCGGCCCCTGGGCCCATCATGGCCGGGGTTATTTCTAGGATGATCAATTTGGGGTGTCCGTAAATTATGGGGGTCCCCTGCCAAAAAGTCTGACAAGCAAAAAAGGTCATCCCATAGCTGAGATTTGGGGTGGGGGTGTTGGGGTGTCGGTCTCAAATGGAGGAGGTGTTGGATGGTGTGGGGTGTAAAATATCCCTGCTCATGGCTACATGGCTACGCTAGCGAGCCGTCTTGTTAGCTATAATTAAGCGCTAAGCCACTCGTTCTCATAAATATGTGATAACGTGGTTGTATAAGCTTTCACTTGTTCGATGCTACCAGCCTGGTAGCCTATCACTGTTTAAACGGCGGCAGATAATAAAAAAATGCAATCATCTAATTATCTAGCTATGGCGAACTTCATGGTCAAACTAACTTCTGCTTAGTGCAGTAAACCAGGGTTTCCCAAACCTTTTGAAACTGCGCGACCCTGCAAAAGTATTGTTAACTAAAATTGGATAAAACACTAATCATTTTAAAAGCCGTCTTAGCCGTGTATGGAGAATGGCAGGCATATAAATTTCTGAAAAACTAAGCCTGCTTGCAACTTTCAAGGCATGTGACATTGTGGTATTGGTTTGAAAACGACGCATTTGAATCTAATTTCGAGCTACCCCGCGACCCACTAGTGACTAGAAGGAGCCCTGCGACCTACATACAGTTTGGGAAACGCGGCACGTGACGGCAGTAGCCTAAACGAACAGAGCACGAGCGACAATTTCGCGAACGAGGAAACAGCTTGGTCGTAGGCGTTTCTCCGCGGCTCTTGCTACCAAGGCCCATGACTATAGTTAATTTAGAGATGCGCTTTCGTTTCGAGACGAAGCAGACGATTACAGAGTATGCATGTTGCTGCACATCATCGATGATGCGACCGAATTTATTTAACCGTTTCGTACCAGTCTCTCTCACGGAGGAGGACTCGCAGCAGTCACGCTATATATCGGAAACAGTGGACCACTGATCAGCGCATCCAATCGAGACAAGGGCTTAAACTTTGGTCCCCGCTGTATTCGATTTACCTCCGCCCGTATCCACCTTGAAGCACATCCTCCTCCTCCTCCCCCTCCTCCTCCTCCTCCTCCTCCTACTCTTTCCCTCTCGTTTTGAGCTTACATCAAGACTGTTTAATACTACGTATTTAATTGCCTTGAGCTTACATCTGCTCCTTTCATGTTTTAGCAAGCACTGTTATCTTCAACTCCAAATGCTAGGGGTTAGTTTTCAACTGATATCCGCTAAATCTACATGAAAAGGAAAGCAAGCAGAAAAGCCATACTAGATCGGTTAACTAGAGTTAGCAAGCCAGAGTTAAATCCGCCTAAAGTGAATTTCATTTAATATCACACGACTTGAGCGGTTCAAATAAATAACTCAAATAGGCGACGCAAAGCCACTCTGACTGCAATGGTTTAAACTTTAGCGTGTTGACGCATATCATCATCATCGTCGTCGTAATCACCGTCATCGTTGTCATCATCGGCAGCAGCAGCACCTTCGATAATTGTTGCTTGTTGTGCTTCGCGAATGCCTGCAGACACGAAAGGAAATGTAAATGTGATTGGCTATTTATATTGCGCCTAGTCAGTTAATGTTAACAAGCGCATTACAATGTCAATGATTATAAGCACAATTAAACAGATGTGTCTTCAAATGTTTACGGAAAGCGACGGGCGACTTTATGTTCCGTAGCGCTGGTGGAAGGGCGTTCCAGGCATGGGGTCCAGCGTACGATAAGGCTCGTTGCCCCATGACTGTCCGGCGACGAGGTTTCTGGTATTGGCTGGTAGAGGCTGATCGTAGGCCTGGTCTACCGCTGGCGGTTGATGTTGGCTGGAGCAAATCGGTCAGATAGGTCGGGCAAAGACCATTCCGTGCACAGAACATCAGCGTGCATAGTTTGTGTTGTACAGTTTACGTGACTGGACTGGAAGCCAATGAAGTTCACGAAGCGCCGGAGTGACGTGGTCTCGAGGTTTCAGGTCCAGCACCAGACGTTTTTAAAATTATTTTTCCAACGTTTTTGACATCTATGTTTCAATATAAGATGGTTTGATTGGAAGTTTAGAGCGAAACTAACGGATTTCCTTAAGAACTTAACGACGGTTTTATTTGTTTAATTTCTTGTAATAAAATCGCAATTAGCATCGCTTGCGTGCTGAGACCAGCGGAAATCGCACGTGAATAATGTACTCGTGCACCGGTAGTCATAAGAGGAGGAGGAGGGGTGATGGGGGGATCTACTCAATGCTTGTTTCAGTGTACAGTGTATATCATTGGAAATGTCCCGTTAGAATTGACCTTCGGCATGTGACCGCCAAGGGAGACCAAGCGCTGTTTGTTTCCGTCTTTTGGCCTTCTCCAAATGCCGAAGGACGTTTCACGGAAAATCTCTAAGCGTTAGCATATGAATATAGTTCAATAGCTAGCGCGTTTTTTTAAAAAGGAGTTCATCAATGTTGAATTCTCATCCAGGAAATGTTCAACCTTAAAATTGACGAAATGTTTTCACTTCTACAAACCAGGTCTGTAAACTCCGGTCTTAATTTTTCTACTATAATACAGTAGAAGCAGTGCCGGGTTTAGGACAAATGAGGCCCTGTGCTAATTAACTTACGAGGCCCCGTTTAATCTCAAAATTGTTTCCACACTTGGGAAAGCAACCATGGCTGTCCGACGAAAGTTTTTTAAGCGTTGACGCCCCTTTTTTCTTTTTCGCTTGTCAGAAATTTTCGAAGTTGGGAATCAGTTGCGAATCATAACTTATAACGACAAGGTCGCACGCAAACAATTACGCAATCGTATGACAAAAATAATTCATTGTAAAGAAGATGGAACCCCCTTGTGGCTACGGGGCCCTGTGCTAGAGCACACCTTAGCACAACGATGAATACGGCACCGAATAGAAGGCATATGTTCGCAGATTTAAACCTCAGCAAATTGTGAGCGAAATTTTGCAATTGATTTACTTTATTCCTTTAATTTCGTAACAGTCCAGAAATACCCACAAGGAGGATTTTTTTGCCTTTGGAATTTTTCACTAATTTAATCGACTGCGCTATGGATAAGAACTTTCAAGTGAAGATGAAATGCGTTTTGCTCAATTTTCAGAATAATATTTCTACAAGATAAGATGACTTCAAAATGATTTTCGCCGTACAAACAGCAGTCTGAACCGGGGTAATGCAGAGACCCGTTAATGAACAGTGTCCCTATAAGAAAACCGGAGGAAACTGAACTGGACTTTTGCAATGTACAGTTGTACACGCTTGTAGGTACAGTAGGCCTACTAATAAATGACCTACAGTGTATATAGCCCAATAGCAGATAAAGCAATTAAGTGTGCTTAATTAAGTGAATTAAGAGCGGTAAACTGATGTTCTTTGGTGGACGAACAGCAGCTGGTGACGACTTGGAGCCAAATCGTTCGTGACACGAAACATATATTCACGAATACTTGGTGTTGTGAGACCGGTTTCTTTTAGAACTCGAAGTTAAGCGGCGTTTAGCACGACTTGATACCTGGATGTGTGACTTCCTAGGATCGAGTCGAAGTGTCCAGATAAGTAATTAACGAAGGCACTGCTATATATAACCATGCCCGGTTTTCGCGGAACCCCTTTTCAGGAGCGTAGCGACGGGGGTGGGTTATATCGGTATATATATACCCCCCAAATAGGTCTACCTTAAAGTTTTGTTTTCTATGTGATTTATGTGGTTTATAGTCAATATTTATACACTCCCGATATCAAATTCCTGGCTACGCCCCTGGCCCTTTTGTCTTTTCACGGACACCTGGGTATCAGCGGACTGAGAACCGAGAGTTTACAAAATCAGATTTTGTCGGTGGAATTAATTCGATAAATATTTGCTTAAAAAGGGAAGAGAGTCAGTCGACTGGAAGCCGTGAACTTCACTGTCTATAGAATCTATAGTTACTCTTGACGACCGCAGCTGCGGTGGCGGTTGTCGAACGTTGTCAAGCTCTGCTGAGGTCTATTTGTGAACCAAATGTCTGTTACTGACACTGACAAAACAAAGGAGAATGCGCACAAGAGACATCTGTCCGTCGTATCTTTTAAATTCACAGTTAGCGTGTATGGTTAAACCCTAGCCAGCCTGTACCGGACGGTCGCAGGAAATTAATAGTCTACCAGGGAGGCCCGCGTTACCGCGTATAAGCATAAAATCGCAAGCGATCAAGACTGTTTAATTGCCTTGGCAAGCGATAGTTACAGCCAGTGGCGTCGCTAGGGGAGTGCGGGGGGCAGCACCACCCAGAGGAGTGACACCAAACAGAATAAGGAATAGGGCAGTGCTGGAGTGTATTGATCGTTTTCATTCTGAACTTAGATCAGATCATCAGCGATCAAATTAAGTAGCTGATACTATATTTTGTTTGAGGCTGTTCAATCCAAGAATCTACTATCAGCAAGTGAAGAAGAGTTACTGGTTTCCGTTCTAAAATTGACCTCTTTCTATGGTGAGTTATCCGAAGACGCGCTTATGAAGGAAATACCAAAGCTGAGAAGACACTTAACCCCTTAACTGGGGATCCTGGATATATCCGTCCATTTTACATTGAGTTACAGTTAAATACACAGTTAAGGGGTTAAAGGCTAATATTGATCTCCACAAAGCCAAAGACTGGTTAGTGTTTGATGTTTTGAAATTCATAGTTGAATGGGACTTCCTAGAATCGCCTAGACTCTCGCTAAGCCTTCAATTATTTCTCACGATCCAGGTCAGTGGCTTCATGCGAGAGGAGCCTTTCAAAATGGAAACACACAGAACTATTTGCTTGCGACACGCCATGGGACAGTCAAGGCATTCTGGTCTGGTTCTATTATCAATAAATAGAAAATGATATGGTGAAGGATACTGATTTTGATCGAGTGATTGACAGGTTTACAGCTTTTAAGATCAGGAAAGGGAGATTTTAACTGAAGTTTCATGTTAGAATAACAATGACTCAAAGTTGTTTCATTTCGTAAGAACTATACTACCTAAAATTATATTGTTTAATTTGCTTTCTTTCTTGTGTCACTTATCACTTTTGTACTTATTTTACGAACATTACTATAGCCGATTATGTAAGGCCTATAGTAGCCTAAAGAAAGATTTGGAAAGATCCATGGTGGAAGTCTAGGGGGGAGGGTGACACCACGAGTTTACCGCACTGGGTGACACCAATCCTAGCGACGCCACTGGTTACAGCGACTACTTGTCGACAGAAGACGAACTGCATGGATATATGCACCGAAAATACAACCAAGCGTGAAACTGCTCTGTTGCCACAGCAGGCTGTTGCTGCGACTGAGTTACTGTTATAGGCCTAGTACCGGTAGCCACGAACAATATTTGATAACATTTCAGAGTTGGATAAAATTTCGGAGTCGAATGAGACAGACTGCGGTAAGCTTAACTGGAAATTTCTCGAGACATGACTGATATTTCAGTGGTAAGCTACAGGGGCGGAGCTAGGGTCAGGGTGTCCGGCTCCCGGGGACAAAATATACTGGTGGCGCCCCTCAACTTGACGAAAATCCCAAGAAGCCAAAAATGGCGCCGCTCTGTCATATTTGTCGCCCCTTTATTCAACTTCGCAAATACCCTGACAAGCAAAAAAGGCACCACCCGTAGCGGAACTCCTACCTTAAACCGATTTTGGCGCTCCCTCACCTCGGCGCCCGGGGACACCTGTACCCCCCCTGGACCCCCTAGATCCGCTTCTGGTACTTGTAAGCTACATGAATGTGATGATTATTACTTTACTTGCGTTTGTCATGCAACAGGATTAAATGTCATATTTCTCAGGTACATAGGCTAAGCCGTATAAACGAAAGCTTGTCGTGCACATTTGGAGTGCATTTCAAACCTGCAACGTCAAACGAAAAAATCGCCGGTAGCTTTCAGATTTAGGCCTACCGTCGGGGGTTGTCTTACCACTTCTATTTACCAAAGTGAAGCAGGCTGGTTGGTCACCGTGAAAACACGTCGTTACGTCGAGCAATAAATAACTGCCTAATTTTGTTTTATTATGCACGACGGAGTTGACGCTTTCGAATCTTTATCGCCAACTGACTGGACTGATTAAGTTTCTAGGACTGACACGTTTGTGACGGCTGGAAGATCTCACAAACAGAACTTAAGTCTTAATGGGTGTCCGGTTTCAGACTAAGATTTATGCAACATTTATGCCGAGTGCCGTAAGACTCGAATCGAAGCGCAAAATCACTGGCAAATGATAACTGAGCGTCTACGTCTAATGATTTCTTCAATAGAACTGCTTGAGCCAGCCAGGGTTTTCCGAACGGGGGGTTATGGTTCTCATGATTCCCAACTTCGGGAAATTCTGACAAGAAAAAAGGTCATCTTTTATTATATACAGTAGGTATAATAGGCATATGGGCCAGTGGCTTAGCCATGATTTCCGGAAGGGGGTTTTGTTTTGGTCGTGACCAACTCCCAAAAAATCTTGAAAAGCAAAAAAATGGTAATCTCTACTGTTTCCCTCCCAAATGAGCTGACAAGCAAAAAAGGTCATCCAAGTCTTTCCTTTCTTTTTTCGTTTCAAATGCGCTGACAAGCAAAGAAAAAAGGTCGTCGATAGCCGCCAGGCCCGCCAAGGGTGGGGTTTTGATCCCCAAATCGCCTCAAAAAATAAAAATGCATGGGAACACATTAAAAATGTTGTCCACGCCGTCCAGCCACCACAGGGGTTTCATCTCTCTGAAATTCCCACTTACCTACGCTGAGAACAACCAAGGGGGTTAACTCCAATCCCCTTGGCTACGCCACTGGCTTGAGCATTTCAAAATGTAGTTTAGGCCTATAGGCTGCAATGCAGCGCATGGATTCTATACTTTACAGCAAATAGCTTGTAGCTTTGGACAGGGAATCTGTTATGGTTCATCCAGGAAGTAGCCTAGCTATAGGCATGAACAGGATATTAGGGGCTGAAGCCCGAAATTAATTCCCCTTTCTTTCTTTTGAGCCCCCCAACGCCATTTGGGCTTGAATTCATTTGGGTGGGGTGGGGGCTAGCTTCAGGCTGGGGGGCTTGAGCCCCCCAAGCCCATTCCTAGCTACGTCCCTGGTTCATTGTAATTGCTTCAACCTCTGACTCAGTAGGCCTACAATCCCTATAGGTCCTACGTCTTCAAGTGGTTGGCCCCCATGATTAGAAGTTGCCACCCCAATTATATTATTGTTGTTGTTGTTGCTGCTATTATTATTATTATTATTATTATTATTATTATTATTATTATTTTATTATTATTTTTATTTTTATTATTGAAACTTAGCGAGGGAAGTTAGATTATGAATTAAGAGCTTGTGCTCTAAACTTTCTAAAGTGTTAGTCGATGTTGGAGCGTCTTGTCGTTGTAGTGGACGTCGGTCATTTGAAGTGAATTTCTGCCGAAGAGACTGAGGAGCAGCACAATGGACTCGGAGGACGGCGGCGGAAGATCGGCGACGTTCTCCATCTGTCCGGACGACGCGGTGGCGTTCGCCCCCACCGCTGCCGCCGCCCCGGCCACCACCGCCGACGACCCCCAACAGCGGAACCCGTCGCGCTTCAGGGTTGCCAAGGTGGAGTTCATCATCGACGAAGCGAGGGACGAACCGGACGAGAAGGACGACGACGACGCGGCCCCGAAATATCCGCCCGGGTACTACGACGACGGGGTCGGCGGCGTGTCGGCGTACGACACCCAGGGACAGAAGACGTTCGGGCGGAACACCCTCGAGACCCTGCCGCACATCGATCACTACCGCAATCGGCTGTCGACGACGGGAATCATACGCAAGCGACCGACGCTGCTCGAGCTTCACGCCATCGAAGTTGCGGTCAGTAGTTTAGAATTGAACGCTGATGTTCTTCAGTTGTATTTGTTGATTGAAAGTTTTGTTGAATCTTCTGTTAAAACTCGTTATTTTTTCAGCGTCTGGACGTTCCACGATTAACTGATCAGTTTCCTCAGGATGAACTGAGATGAAGTTTAGAAATGACTGCTGGATATAATTAATTGTTATTAAAAATATGCCATGGAAATAACATATCCAGAACAGCAAGAATAAATATGGAAATATCAGCATGTAATGATTTGTTGCAGTGTTGATTTATTGCTGAATGTAGCCTACCGGTAAATGGTTCCTTGGCTGTTGTTGATTTGAATTGTGGGTATGATTAGCACCGATATACCGTATTTGTACAACATTGACCATTTAGCTGTCCACCTGACTGTTCTTATAATTAAATCCTTTCTAGAAGTAGCAGTTATTATATGGTCTGTGCATTCAAGTCAATACCGGTAGTTGTAGGCTTGTTGTTGCAGGGATATTGATGATTAATTACAATACTTTTTTTCTGAACTATTTCTTAGTATCTGAGTTTGAGAATGAGACAGTGCTGTGGAATTCTGGTTTGCACAACTATTTGCCAGTTCACTTGTTTCCTTATGCATACGGTCTTTATGCATATGACCTTTATCTAGTGACTCTAGTCTCTGCTGATGCCTCTGAAGATGGTGGCTTGTTTGTTGCAAATTTGCTGAAAGGATTTGTTTTGAGAATTGCCAAAGGTTTGACTAAAAGCAACAGATAAACTGATTGATTGATTGGATTATCTTCCTCAGTTCAGATTTCAAAATAATGACACTGGCAGCTAAGCAAAAGTGTTGGATTCCTGTAGTTTGCTATATGTATTTATATCCTTAGCTGTGCAGATGTTTCTCCATTGGAATGCAATCTTTGCTATGCTAACTGATGTCAAGAATTTTCTTGGAAAATCAAAGTGTAATTCTTATGCTAATTCACTGTGCAGTGTGCAATGCCATCTTGTGTTCTCTTGTTTGTACTGAGGCTTGTTTGTACTGGTCAAGACTTGGGGTTAGGCCTGTCTATTGCTCTAGGGCAGTGCTTCCAAACTTTTCCCAGACATGGCACACTATCCAAGAAACATACAGTCAACAGCACACAGAAGCCAAGATGCACACATTTCATTTTTAAATGATGCATTTGCATAGGTCTACCAGTATTACATATTATACTCTAGACTAGCATACAGTATAATATTGACTACCATTCTTCAGAAGTACATATTTTCTGTGCAATCTGTATAACTCTTTCATGCATAACTTCATTGAAGATATATAATTAACAATCAGTGCTGTGCTAGTTACTTGCAAAATGTAACTAGTTATAGTTACTAGTTACAAGGGATAAAAAGTAACTAGTTACTGAGATTAGTTACTAGTTTCCAAAAGTAACTAGTTACGTTACTAGTTACTCCAAAAAAGTAACTAGTTACTTACTAGTTACTCACTAATTACATGGCTTGTTATCGATGCTGCACAGCCTGCACTTAGGTATCAAAACGTACAATAGCCAATGAACAATCGAAGATAATTCCAAATTCTGTGTAACTAACAGTCACAGTTCCCTAATAGGCAACATTAAACAAGCAGTGTAGTCTACTGACACAAAACATGCGTCAATGTTTAACTGATGTTCATTGTTCAAATTAGATTTTTATTAGCTCTCAACAGTAAAAGCATTTCGAAGAGCTCGTCAGTTAGACTTTTTCTGCGTGGTGTAAGAATCTGCCCGCCCACACTGAAAAGCCTCTCTACTGTTTACTGCTTTTCGTCAGTTAATGATTGAAGTTTACTCCTTTTATTATCGCTCAAATACAACTTGGAGTTTATATCATAAGTAAAGTACTAGAGGCTAGTTCATGATGGTGGCAGTGCGATCTATGGTTGCCAGTGAAGGTGAAACAGGAAGAACGCCTCTGGTGTTCAGGTAGGTAAGTTGTTGTTAATGCAGTAACTCAGTGACAGTGAGTCGCATAATGCAAACGCTTGAAATGCAATAACACTTATAAAAGTAACTAGTTACGGTAACTAGTAACTAGCGTTACTAGTTACTCAAAATAGTAACTAGTTACTGACAATAGTTACTCTTGGCTGAAAGTAACTAGTTACGTTACTAGTTACTCAAAATAGTAACTAGTTACAGTAACTAGCGTTACTGTAACTAGTTACTACCCAGCACTGTTAACAATCAATAAAGCACAATTATTATTTTACTATTGTCCAATATTTACCACGGCACACTTCTACTGTTGCTGCGGGCCTGCGGCACTGTTGTGTGCCGCGGCACACAGGTTGGGCAGCACTGTTCTAGGGACACTATCCACACCTTATAGGGACCCTATTTTTCTAATGTGTTCTGCTATGGTCAAACATCCTATGGTCAATCATTCTATGGTCAATCGTCCTATGGTCAATCATCCTAGAATCGATATCATGATATTGAGTATTGTAGCTGTTTTTTCATTTTGTTTGTTTTTCAATGGTATGAAATTATATCCATATAACCAAACAAAATAGTACATGGCAAGCAACATACCAATAAATAGCTTATCTGAAATAAATTTACCCGTACATAGAGTACAAAATTATGTTTACCTTATAAGATTTTAATGCCAGAAGCATGCACTGAACTGCAATTGTATCAGCTAGGGATAAGTGCTACAGTGTTTTCCAATTGAGTGCCAATTGAAGTACCATCGATTGATACCCTTGGGTATTAGAACTGGTGCTATAGAAGTTCATAATTATTAATTATTATTATTATTTTCAGGAGATCCAAAGATCCATTAGTTTTGTCTGTGTGTGTAGTCTCTATAGTGGTGGCCTGCAAATGTTGATTCAGCTTGAGTACCGTATTTAATTTAGACACATCTTGTTGCCTAGAGCTGATAATCATTTCTCTTAAGGTCACTTTAATTTGTTCATTCTGTGACTGTCTGATCTTCCACTGGGTTCTTTGAATGGGGAATGGACTAGTCACCACTAATGTTAGAAGAGGACTTTCTCTGTAGTGGACACGCATGCCCTAGTAATGAACTTACAGCAATGTCAATGTCTGAGACTAAGGGAAAGAGTTCACACTACTGTTATTGACTTCATCTGTGTAGTGGTAGACAATGTCTTTTAGGGAGTTTTTTATATTACTAATTTATCTGAGATTTTGTTTTCTGTTGTGGTGTATAAATAGGATAAATGTATAAATATAGTGTATAAATAGGACACTGAATATATTTATTGCTTTCAGCAGCACCTGGCATGACCACTGACCAGACACTGGTAATCTGCAGTTTCCCACTGCTCCAGATATTAGCATCCGGATTTATCAATTCATTCGTTTAGGATTGCAATTATATTTCAGATAATTACTTTCACAATCTGATTGATAATCAGAATCAGCTTCCACACTCTCATTATACTAGTAGTCTAGTAGATGGTTTGTGTTGATTCTAGATAGTCCAATGGCCTTGGTATTTATTGGAAGCTGCCCTTTATTGCCAAAGCCTCAATTACATAGGCTTGCTCTCGTCGTTTTTTAAAAATAGTTTTGTAGTGTTATTGGGATATTCATGAAGCATGTTGGTGTGGCTTTATCATGATGAGGTAACATAGTTATGGATTCATGTAATAAATGAATTAATTGCTCTCCTGGTGTTTTTCAGAGGAACCTTAACTTTTTGCTTATCCTTCTATATAATTCTTGATGACCTTTGAAATGTCTCTTTTTACATGTTGGTTGATTTAGAATGTGAGGACTGCGTCTGTCAAAGGTGGAACTCTTCTTTTGCAGGCGGCACACATGCACTTCCCACACTTGCACCTCTGCCCCTTTCCCCTCTGGCCCTTCCCTCTTGCCCTTTCTGCCCCTTGTCCCTTTACTGCCCTTACCCTTGTTCCTTCATTGCTCACTTGACCCCATTGCCCTCTTTGCCCCTTAACCCCTTGCCCTGACCCCCATGTGCCTCTTGCCCTCTTACCTTCCCTTTCCTCTTTCCCCTTGCCACTCCTTACCCTTCCTCACCCCTTTTAGCCTGCCCTTCAATGATGGGCAACTAATTAACTAATTAGTTGCTAACTAAAAGTTTAACTAATTTTTTTAGTAATCTCCACAGTTTAATAAAATGTAAATAGTTTAGTTAAAATGATAGTTTAACTGAAAATTTTTAGTTAGTAACTAAATAGTTTAACTAAAACTTTTTAGTTGGTGTCCTGAATTCTCAATAACAGTCCCTCTTCAATCTATTCTTTTCTAGGTCATTTTTTCCAAACAAACTTTACAAACTGGTGTTCCTGCAGTATAGACTAAGACTTAAATTTTAAAAAGACAATAATTAAATATTTCAATGGTTCATTGACTGATATGTTCATGTTGCGAGCATCGTCTATGTTTTCATGTACATACCTGATACCTAGGAAATAGTTGTAAAATTAGTTGAAAAGAGTTTAACTATATTATTTTAGTTTAGCTAACTATTTTAGAAAGTTAGTTTGCAACTAAAAGTTTAAAGTTCTGCTTATTTTTAGTTTAAATTTAGTTATAGTTTAACTAATGTTTTTAGTTAGTTGCCCATCACTGCTGCCCTTTACCCCTTGCTCCACCCCCCCTCCCTCCTCTCTCACTTGCTTCCCCTCCTCTGTAGGCTCCATTGGGGGGAGGGTTGCAGCTCCCATGGGTGTAATGCCCTTTGAGGAAGTAGGACCCAACTGGAGCCATAGGCTCCATTCAGAGCCACAGCTCCTCTGGGAGATGAAGCCCCCTTTGAGGCCGTAATTTACAAAAAATCAGGGTTGGAAATAGCCAAGCATTCCTGTCATTTTTGACAGTTAATCAGCTAGTATTCAAAATATTTCTGGACTGAGGCAATATCTGTATCTTTGGAAGAAAATGAACATTACGACCATGTGATGAAAATAAATTACTAACTGCCTGTATCGATGAAGCCTATGTAGACCAGCCTACCATCTTCCGGAATGCCAAAATGCCAGATCTATTTTCATTTCAGCTGCTTTCCGATAGCAGTAATTAATGTCTTCATGTGTGTTGGCTTTTGTGCTATTGTGTATGCATGTCTCTTCATGCAAGTATGCATGTGGGCAATAGTAAAAATGCGATATCCAAATTACAGTTGGTCCCCTTATTACAGGACAGTGATGCAACCATTTGGTCAAGTCAAGTTGAGCTATGTTGTCATAGTAGCCAAACATAAAATTAGCTTTCAGATATGACCAAGTAATTTATGTTTCACTTAATGCAAAAAGCAATTTCATTGCTTGTGCTTTGAATTTAGACAGGTAGTAATCCTACTACTGCACATATTTTGTTCACAAATTGTAATGTAAAAGGAACTTGTAGCACCCTTACTGGTATTGGCAGTTTATACAGAGATGTTCCTGAGAATAAATGGCATTTACTACCATGCATGCTATATATTGAGGACTCAGTACAGCGTAATTCTTGTGGATAGGGTGGTAATGTGTTCTAAGTACTGGTCTAAGCAGTGTTATATTCTCAGTTGCTATATTAGTTTTCATACAGACAGATGCTGTTTTCTCTAGCTTTGTACTAAACATCAAGGTCAGTGACACAGGAGAATCCAAGCTTTGAGTTTATGCACTGGTGTAGCCCTCGTTTATTAAATCAATTTTCTTCAGTGCATACACCTCTTTCTATGCTTATGTAACTTACAGGAATAGTTAGATTAATTTGTTTGTTGTTTTAGAATTTGATACATTCATAAAAGTGCTGACTTGCAAAAAAGACCATCATGTATTCCATTATAAGTTTGCTATTTATAACAAATTCCGTATATACATGATCAAATGAAGAAACCAAAAGCCAAAAGGGAACTACTGTAGGCCTATAAAGTGACTGATATCCATTATAGCTGTTGTGATTAAGGGATGCACTCGATTGACTAGAGTTTGTTGTTTTTATAAATTACCTGAAATGTTTATTACAATGTAATTTTTGATCATACTACATGAAAGTAAAATGATAATGGGTGTCTTTATAGTTTGATAAGGCAGTTCAGAGCTTTAACTTCTTACTTTTAGTTCTTTGAAAATTTTTATGGCAGAGGTTGAGGATGAAAATGTTGCACAGAAATTTAGGAAAGTTTTTGTTAGGCAAGGACAAATGCCACTGTACTTGCTGCTTCAAATATAATACAGGACCTCATATAAATTGATGAATCTTTGGACGGCATTGGAGTAATTGAGTTTTTCTATGCAGAAAAATCAATAGTCTTCTAGAATTAATCTTTTCAATAAGCCCCAAAGCAGCTTCTCTAACCTCCAGCAGAACACGTTTTTAGTATTAGCCCTGAGGTAACGTGTACGTGACAAGTATATAACATGTAAGCCAGTAATTATTTTTCATTGGCTTTATTTGTGTATGTGGTTTTAACCCTTCATTACATATTGCATAGCGTATGCATTGGAAAATGGTTTATGCTTTCAGGAGGCTGAGGATCAGTTACTCAAATATGACGATGGTGTGAATGGCAATGAATCTGCAATGGTGGAACACTCTAAAGAAGAGACTGGAGCCGGTGTTAAGTTTGGATGGATCGAAGGAGTTTTGGTAAAAGTTTATAATTTTATTGTGAATACTAGAAACTGTAAATATTAAAATAATTACAGATGATGTAGAGTGGCTGGATCCTCTCTCTCTCTCTCTCTCTCTCTCTCTCTCTCTCTCTCTCTCTCTCTCTCTCCCTCCCTCCCCCTCCCTCCCTCCTCCCCCCTCCCTCCTCCCTCCCCTCCCTCCCTCCCTCCTCCCTCCCTCCCCTCTCTCTCTCTCTCTCTCTCTCTCTCTCTCTCTCTCTCTCTCTCTCTCTCTCTCTCTCTCTCTCTCTGTCTCTCTCTGTCTGTCTGAATGCACTGGCTTCATCCACTCATGCCTCACTAGTCGCACTTTTTTTATTGTGCCATCGCCTTTGATTAGAAATAGAAGTGCTAGACAAATCTTATGTTACATTTAAGTGTATTTGCATTGAAATTGCAATTTATCAAATTTGATGTTATTGTGACCTTATCACAACATAAATTCAATCTGGCAACCCTGCAGTCATAACTCATATACATGATCTTAATATGGTAGATATTCACTTACCGGTAAGCTGTGATTTTTTTATTCATGAATAATCACTGTGTGTATTATATTCAACTTTCCTCTTATCTTTAATCTTTATATTAACTTTTATTATGATCAGAACTATAATTTGTTTTCTTTGAAATTTTAAGTCCTGTAGAATAAATACTTTCCTAAGTGATCACAAATTTGATAGTAAAAACCTGTCTTGTTTGAAGTTCATAATGGTTTTTGTACCTACGCTATATTGCACCTTTTATGGTGTTTTGGTTTTAAATGTGTTTATATTTAAGACAATCTGATGGTTTGCTTCTGATTTGCAATTTAACATTGTATCATTAGAGGAAGTGGCACTTGATGATCATTCTTATAGTTCAGAACTACCGTAAAATCTTGAGTATAATGCACACGGGAGTATAAGGCACATGGCTTTCTGGGATTGCAGATCAAAAGGTAAAATCGATTTTCATGAATGTAATGAGCACCCTAAAATCTCCACACTTGGTAACGTTTTACTTGACCACCGGTAAACAACATTATTGCTGACAGAACTGTGAATGTTGCAAATGTCAAGAGATTTACTTGGTAAAAGTTCCTGAGCCTGTGTTTACTGTAATGCATGGATAATGTGTACCCTGGTATCATATTAAAGAGATGCCACTGTTAGGCTGTCATTAATTATAGGCAGAGTCCACTGCAGTGACACCTGCTTTATTTTAACTGTGGTTCCAAGTCATAGTCTTCTTCCTCTCCTTCTCCCTACAAACTTTTCCCCTCTCCCTTTGACAGCCTACAGTTTCTACCAGCAAAAGACACTGTCAATAAAGTCATTAATACAGTTCCATGTAGTTGTCCCCTTCTTCCTGCCACTCTCCTCTTCTTACAAATTGTCTCTCCCAGTTCTGTCCGTCTCCTCCCACATTAATGCCACCTGCTTTGACGTTCAATTGATATGCTACATGCTAAGGAAAGTGCTGGTAAAATTAAGTCTCTGGGGAAAATAAGGAAAATTTATCTACTGGTAAGTTTGGTATTATACGACAATAATATGTATCCCTAACTTTAAGGAAATTCTGAGTTTAAAAAAGTGTGCTCTATACTCCAGATTTTACGGTAGATGTGTAAACAGATTTGTTTAATCCTTGCATACTGTTATACTGGCACAGCTGCAAATTTTCAGGTTCAAACTGGGCATTTGAATTTCAGCCTCTTGTAAAATTATTCTTGTGCTTGTCACATTATGCTGAAAGCTGTTATTTGTCTGGCAGATTTGCTTCTAAAAGGAATAAATTGCTGTTGTGTTGTATGTGAAGGTATGTTGTATTGGAGCGACTGCCACTTACACAATCAACACCAAAGGACAATATATTTGTAACCATAGTGTGTCATCAGCATATCAACAACATGACAAATTCATAACAAAACCAAAATGGTTTTACAGTGGATGGAATAAAAGTTTAATATTTTCATATTTTGCTAGTCTAATATGGCAAGAATACAATTTAGAATGCAGGTACTGTCTAGTCAAATGTGATGTTGACTTGATGTTCACATGTGTAAAAGAGGACAACTTACTCAATCAATATGCTTCTATGGTGCCACTGTCATAGTGGCTAGGGTAGAGTCAGGTCAAGCCGGAAGGTCAGTCTGATTGGGAGTGGGGAAGAAATCTAAAGGGGATAAGCCAAGCCAACCAGGTATGTCTAAGGGTGGATTGAAAGGAGGCTAATGTACCAGTAATGTGCTGGTTTTACAAAGTGATGCTGACTATGAATTCCAGAGCCTGGGGATACACAGGCAGAGAAACAACTAGTGCCAATGAATGTACTAGAATGATGAACAACAAAGGAAGGTCATGCTGAGTGTTTAGTGGCATGACTAGTAGGAGGAGGGATTAGCCATGACTGTACTTGACTTACTCCATACTCGGCAGTTGCTACTCCCTACTTGGCAGTTGGTCTAACTTCTTTTACACTTCTTTTTAAAATTCTTATAAAATTGCTGATTATTTCTTCTTTTGTAGATAAGATGTGTACTCAATATTTTTGGGGTGATGTTGTTCTTGCGACTGTCGTGGGTCGTTGGTCAGGCGGGAATCGGCTTTGCTACGGTTGTAATTCTGTTGGCCAGTGTGGTCACTATCTTGACAGCACTCTCAATGTCTGCCATCTGTACAAATGGGCAAGTAAGGGGAGGTCAGTATACTCACTGTACTTGCTAAATGATTTTTATTTTTCGACTTGGGAAATGAGGTATCTTGTTGACGTGTAATTGTCATTTGCTCGTCAACAAACTGGCTCAATTTAACAGCCATATCTCTGAGAGTTATTGGAAGTGAAAGGTCTGTAGAGAATGTGTCATTATTGACTGCCCTACATTATTTTGATCTGTTAAAATTGTTTGCTCTATGAAGTGTGATAAAAATTATCCTATTCAATTTTGCAGATTTGTTTTAGTGAATTTTCATACCTCATTTATATGAAAGGCAGTATTTTTATTTTTGTTTAAGGTGTTCACCGCTTTGCTATATAATTGTGGCGAATATTTAAAAATTATGAGTATTTTTGTTTTTACAGTAAACCAATACATTGCATTACTATTAACCATTACAGTTAACTATTTTTGAATTGCATAAGTGATGCTGATTATGCAGTGTCAATGTTAATACAAAGGGTTATTTTACAGAAGAATAGTGATAGTCATTATTTACTATGTCAGTGACTATTTTATATAGGTGGAGCTTACTATATGATTTCCCGAAGTCTTGGTCCTGAATTTGGAGGTGCAATTGGCATTGTATTCTCTTTAGCAAATGCAGTTGCTGTGGCTATGTATATTGTTGGTTTTGCTGAAACTATTGTCGACATTTTAAAGGCAAGACACATATGCTTACATACTTGCTGAACATTATGTGACCACTGCAATTGTTATTAGGTTGTTATTATTTTGTAGTCCCTGAGAAGAGGTAAACCTCACATATTCGATGAAAAATTTATATAAAACAGGAAACTACCAGTGCATCATCTACACTTGGCCAGACAAAATGTCATCATCGTCGTCATCATCATCATCATCGTCGTCGTCGTCGTCATCATCATCATCATCATCATGTTCTCTGTCCTGGGACAGGTTCAGGGCTCCATTGTTTCCATTCCTCTCTGTGTCTTGCTGCTTCTTTGATTTCTGCATAGGTCTTGTGACGCTGTGCATCTGTTTTCATCATCCAGTCCAGTAGCATCTTTCTTGATCTCTCTTTTGTCTTTCTTCCTGATATACTCCCCTCAATTACTGTTCTAAGCAATGTTTCTCCCCTTAGTACATATCCAATTCAGTTCCTTTGTCTTTTTGATGGTGCTGATTATCGATCTTTGTTCATCCACCATCTGTAGTACTTCATTGTTTGTTTTCTTGTCTGTCCACTTGATGTTTTCCATTCTTCTCCATATCCACATTTTGAATGCTTCCAGCTTTTGTATGTCCTTCTTCTGGAGAGTCCAGGTTTCTGAGGCATATAAAGTGACACTCCATATCAACGTCTTTATCAGTTCTCTATTTAGTCCTCCTCTTACCAGTTCTCCTCTGTCCAGAAAGGCTTGTTTTCCCATTGCTATTCTTTTCTTTATCTTCTTCTGGCATCTGGAATCTTCTGTTATTAGGCTCCCAAGGTAGCAGAATTGTGTCACTTGTTCTAGTTCTCTTCCATCAACCGTTATGGTGAATCTAGGTGGATTTTTGTTCTTTGTTATTACCATGATTTTTGTTTTTAGTGTGTTTATTTTCATGCCATAGTCATGGACAAAATGTCATTTGGACAAAATGTCAGTGGACAAAATGTCACGGTTTAGTGTTAGAGCTAGGGTTACATTTTGTCCGCTGACATTTTGTCCGTGAAATTTTGTCTGCAGACATTTTGTCCTAGCACCCATCTACAAAGTAAGTTATTGCATGCCATTATTTTGAATTCTGAAAAGCTCTAGAAACATCTGGCAGATTTATCTGTAATCGAAGTCAGCATATTGTGGGTTTCATGCACACTCTTGAACTGCAAGTGGGAGACTTTATATCCAGTAATATTTACATAAAAATAACTTGTGCCAACAGTATCTGTTCATTATTGCATCATACTCACAGTTTACTATTATTATTATTATTATTATTATTATTATTATTATTATTATTATTATTACTAGAAAGATGCTCATTATTGCATGCAGGATAATACTAATCCAATACCTAGTCATTGAATTCATGCTGAACAACATTTCAATGATATTATTATTAATAATTAGGCCTATTATTAAAATCGGCGCAACTGTGGCCATTTGTGACGCTGTGTACACGTATTTTTGTGTATTAAAATGTACTTTAAAATTGATACCTCAGGCTGCGAACAATTGTTACCATAGTAGTGCCCAGCCCTCTGACGCTGCAATGACTGACTAAACCGGTTCTACGAACAATTGTTACCAATAAACGTCGTCTTGAACATCGTCCACCAACGCATCGCGACGTAAGGACTAAATGGTCTAAACCGTCTACCAATAGTCAACCAATCAGAACGCTTGAAGGTAACAGACAGACATACAGATAAGGATCTTAATATGATAGATTATTATTATTATTATTAAAGATGAGATTAATGTAGTGACTTATCCAAAATGGATGGTGTGAACACCTGGCAGTAAATAAATGTCGTGTCACTATTGCAACCATTTTCGAGGCTGAGATGAAACAATAAGATTTTACGCAATGTTTGAATGCTTCAAATGATGGCATTAAATGAGCATATGGTGGTGGACTGTTCCATATTCATGCCTCTACAACTGAAAAGGTGCAATACAACCCAAAGTTGACAGACGTATACACGGAAGAATTAGTGTACCAGTTGGTACGAATCTCAGGCTCTCTTGACCTTTAAATTCCACGCTGCAGTTCAGATGTAAGTGTGGTGGTCCCATTTTGTGCAGACATCCAAAGACCAGTAATGCTAGTTTGAATTTAAGGCATTGTGGCACTTGCAACCAGTGAAGATCATAGAGCATAGGAATCACGTGTATAGGATAAATTAACTTGCAGCCAGGCAGGCGTGCAAGACTGATTGAGATCAAGTGATAGGATAACTGTACAATAAATGAAAGCGTTGCTAGATTTGTCCTTGCTTGATACACATAATCTGTATTGGCTTTTTTGATTTATACTTTGGGAAGTCATCTGAAGTGTGTGGAAATTCTAGGCCAGTGGAAGAAAACAGAGTGTTCATATTTATTATGAAGCAAATATTAGAAGTGTTGCGGCCACTCAACTCTGCTCCAGTGTGCCTTGCCATCTGGATCATGAGACTACTTTCCTGTAGGGTCTTGATACTTGTCATCAAGTTTGTGTGCTCCTAGTAGGTCAATGATTCTCCATTGATTCCATTATTTACATTTCAATGGAGAATCAAAGATTTCTTTCTTCCACTTATCAGGAAAATTGAATTGGACTAGATTTGCAAGTTTGTAGAACTAACGTAGTATGTTATATTTTTTGGAAAAGCTGTTTTCTGAATAGTAAAAGTTATATGTGAAAATGTTCCTCTAAAAACATTTGATGTTTCTTTCTCTGAAATTTTTGTTGGTGCATATAACCAAGAACCGATTTTGAGGGTGTTTTGGTATTCAAACATCCCCTGAATAATTTTAAAAATGAAAAATTGCCTCAAAGTATAAATGTTAATTTTAAATATTATCTGTGATGACATTTAGGTCTATTATCCCAAACACTTTCTGTAATAAATAATGTGACCCTAATGGTGTTTGGATGATGGAATTCTGCCTCTCTTCCAAACCCTTAGTCTTTGTGGTTCATTTGTTCAAAGGCCAGTAGGCATTGATCAGTGTTCAAGATGAAATTCTAATGTTGGCCTGTCTTATCAACAACCGATTGTTTTCTTGGAAATGCAGGGAATATAGGTTATACTGATAATGGTATTGGTGGGTGGTTCTCTGAGTTTGATAAACCTGATTGTTCGTTTATTTAGCCCCTTTACAGTAGCAGTTTCATTTTATTAATTTCACTGGCGTCAACTGACTTTTTGGCTACCTTTTTATTTTCTCCAAAGTAGAAATGAAAAGGCTGCTGTCATGATTAATACTAATAGGAATGTTCTGACCAAACGTTTTAGGATCCTTTCAGGACCAAATCTAAATCTAGATCTGATGTAAAATAAATAGTAATGAACGGTTTTTTGTATGTTCAAATTAAAGATAAATTTGCGTAATACTAATTTTGAACATGGCGGGAAAAAAGAACAATAGAACACAGGCAGAAACTCTCCATTGAATATTTGACAAGACTGCCTTTTTACAATTGATGTTTTTTTCATAGGATTATAATCGGCTCATGGTTGATGAAATCAGTGACATTCGTATAATTGGTGTAATTACGGCTGCCGTTCTCATGTGTATTACATTTGCTGGTCTGACATGGGAAGCAAAGGTAAACATTTTCCTGTTTCAGAGCAAACTTGACTTAACATGTCCGTCTTCTGGTCTTTTTCAAATCTGTTGCATTGTTAGCAGCTTGTTTGACGTCAGAATTTGATTAAGAAACTCGGGAAAAGCATTGGCATATGATGGTTCTTTACATCAGTTAGTCAGACCCAGCTAAAAGCAACACTTTATCTGGCAAGCACTTTGCTTGATATCATGCAATTTGACTACTCAATTCAATGTTACTTTAAGCAGGTTTCACAGTATTGCTGAACATGCAAAAGACAAGCAAGCTTGGAACAATGGACAAAAATCAACTCAATTTCCATGCCTCAAAATTCCTATTCAGTTCATCATGATGATCAAACTACGACTGCAAACAACCCTCATTGATTTTTAAAGAAAATAATGATATGATTTAGCCTATAACATTAAACAGTTAATTGTCATTTGATTTGATAGTTTGATATGGAGCAAGATAGCTTTCACTGGTTGTTTTTTATAAATCATGATCAATGTGATGTATAGTTCTCAATATGATCTTGTCGTGGTATTATCTAAATAAGTGAATAATTCTTCCACATTCTGATTGCCATATCATATCACCAGAGTGGTCGCCACGGAGTGTTGTTGACCTCATCAGGCCTATGAAATTATTTGCAATGCTGGAACTTGAATTAAACATGCTTAGATAAGACTTGTGTCCTGCGGTACGTAGATAATTTCATGTGATGTTTTCACTTGAAGGAAAATTGAATTGGTTTCTTGACAATGATTCTATGTTTGAGGAATTTCTGATGCTCATGAATGTCTTTTCTTTGCATTGCTGTTCCAAGGACAGTTTACATTGTTCTCTTAGAGTATCTATTATATTGGTAGCATTATCTACCCCAGACACAGTCCTTTCTCAAGCATCTGTTTATGGATTAGAAATGACCAGATGTTAACTGTAATGTAAGTGAAGTTCTTGTTCTTGTAGGCACAGCTTGTCCTCTTGGTAATTCTTTCCGTTGCTATTGGAAATTTTATTATTGGCACTTTCATTCCTCCAACTGAGGAAAAACGTGCCAAAGGATTTGTTGGATACAACAGTAAGTTGTTGGGTATTTGTTCTGGGAGAGCTATTTTGTATATTCCTTGTATATCAATTCTCTGTAATTTTAACTTATTCATTGACCTGCATGGTCGCTGAACTTGTAAATTAATCAGACGAGATTTTGTATTTTCATGATGTACATGTTTTAAAACCATATGTTGGAAAACATGAACAGTTGAGCTTAGATGACTTGATAGATGACTTTAGATGACTTTCATTTGTAAGCTCATTATATTCTTGTTTTTTTTCAATTTTTAGTGAAGACATTCCGAGACAACTTTCCTCCAGATTTCCGAGAGAATCACAATTTTTTTTCTGTTTTTGCCATTTTCTTTCCAGCAGCCACAGGGATTCTAGCTGGTGCCAACATATCAGGGGACCTAAAGGTTGCTTGTAATCATATATTTGCTCATTTTGAAGATTTGAATTGACTTTTTTACATTGATGGTTTCTGAGGTGTCTGATGTGCACAGTTTGTAGACAATGGATTGATATGGGATCATGTTTCAATAGCACTGATCAGATTAGCATGTAATTTTGAGACAGGTTTGATGTTTAAATTTCAATGCACTGCTTTTATAGTGACCATCTTTGAAGTTCACCTGTTAATTTAGCATGTGTTAGTGGGGTCTATTGCAACAAAATCAGTGCATTTACAATTGCTAATTGACTTTCCTAATTGGTTGTAGCAGAAAAACAACCTTTATCATTGTATAAAAAGCTTTGCATCAGTGCTTTTGATTGATTGAGACAGATAATTGATTAAGTCTGTGGGTGGTTACTATAATTTCATATACTTTTATCTTATACTGTATTTCTGTTGCTGAATTTGGATGAATTGAGCTGTACTCATTGGCATTAAGCCGGTAAACTTAGCGTGATTTAAAGAGGCTTAGGAAGCATTACTACCTGTGTGAAAGCCACTGAGGGTGCTAACAGGGTTTGAACCCGCTCCATCAGCCTACTGCTCTGCCGCGTAATCCACTCTGCCATCTTTTGCCCCATAATGTATTATGATTATGAAGTTGTGGCTTTTATGTAGTTTTTGCATTCTGCTGCTGTCTTCTGTTGCATTTTGTCTAAAACTGATTTTCTGCATCAGCAACCAAAGATGAATAATGAAATTCTGTTTGAAAGGATGCCCAAAAGGCGATCCCCAAGGGAACTTTGCTTTCCATATTTCTCACGACACTTGTGTACCTGGCTGTTGCGTGGATGGCTGGATGGTCAATCGAGCGCGATGCCTTTGGACCAATGGACGGACCTCTCAACAATACGATTGTGAACAGCTCTTTAACTTCCAATATGGAGTTTCCAGTGGAAACCACTGATATGAAGACTCTTGAGCTAAATGAGACGTATTTGAACAGTGCGCAATGCGTTCATGGCAAATGCAAGTATGGATTGCACAATGATATGCAGGTGATATATTGGTAGTTGTGATATTATCAAGTAATCACTATATTTGTGTTGTTTAGGTTTACTTAAAAGATTTGTTGTGTAGTATGTTAGCAACTTCTTTTGAATATATTTTATAAATTATTCTTGAAACAGAAACCTACTTCAGGCTCTCCAAACAAACTGATATTACAAGAAGTCTTGTTTGAGCCAAGAATGAAAAAATACAGCTGAGAGAACTTTAACTTGCAGTCTGTTCAACTGTACGAAATACAGCGGTGTCCGACTATTCCTGTCCCGAAATTCTTAAGTTCTGATTGGGGTCATATGGCTTAAATTCCAAATTTTATACACCCACTGGGTGAGTTCATTTGTCAAGTAGTGGGTCTGTTAAACTTCTGGAAAATCGAAGACTTCTTACAAAACAATTGTTTTTTGTATAGCTGCGTCAGACTCTACATGTTTTATATTTTAATTCACCGTTTATTTTCTGTCATATTATCAATAATAATTTACTTAGCTCTTTTAAGGGCTACTAATTTTATTCTTAATGATTTTATACTTGTTTATAGTGTTGAATCTGGGTTTGAAAAGGAAGGATTGTTTAGCATAACCAATATTGTTCTTTATTTGTTTAAAAGATTTAACTCATATTAACTAGCTTTATCTGTAAGTTTGTCATTCAGATTTACTGCTGATTTTTATCTAGGTTATGCAACTGGTGTCTGCTTTTGGTCCATTGACAATTGCAGGAATTGTATCGGCAACACTTTCCTCGGCTCTTGCCAGTCTTGTGTCAGCTCCAAGGGTGTTCCAAGTAGGCTACTGTTGCCACTCTGCACTCAAGTATTTTGCCATCATCCTTAAAACTACCAAATTTCAGGGATAAGTTATTTAGATGATTTTCACAGCACTATTGCAGTAATTCATCAGGCATTGCTAGATGTTCACTTGAATAGAAATATGTCATCACCTTGATGGTTTTCAAGTTCAAATAATACTGCCTTCAATACGACAGAGAAAGGTTAGTTTTAATTTTAAGCCATAGGAGAAGAAAATGTCTATGGCATCGAAAGTGAGTTTTTTTATAAGTTCTATATAAAACCTCTCAGTAATGTAACAATAATCAGTAACAATCAGAGGAATTGTGGTGATGAGATAATTGTCATCACAGTGGCTGTTGTGATGGATTTGGTTGTGACACTGCTCATAACATTTATAATTTTTTAGATGATAAAAAATTCCTGATGATTGCATTAGATATTTTTGTTATTTTTTTGGGTTGCAGGCAGTGTGCAGAGACAAGATTTTTCCGGGAATTCACATTTTTGCGCGAGGTTATGGCAAGGCAGAAGAACCACGAAGGGCGTTTGCTCTGGCCTTTGTTTTGGCTCTGGCTTGCATCTGCATCGGTTAGTGTTTTGGCTTGGTGATTAGTTTTATGTGTAAATATTTGTATTACTCCTTGCATGATTATGAAATTTTTGATTTTCTGTTGTTTACTCACAATAATAATTTTTAAGAATCAGGTGTTATTGTTATAAAATTTGAGATTATCATGTACAGTGTAAATATTATGTTGAAACTTTTGTTATAGGGATTGTCTTTGGTTTCAATATAAGCAATCAGTCAATCAATATGTTGAGTGCCGGTACTAGCCTTGTTTATTTTATTCGCACAAATATGGTACATTACCATTGATTACTTGTATGCTTACTGTGCTGTTGTTTTGATTGCAATTTTTATTACGTGTAATTAAGTTTTGAAACATTTAAGAATGGCAACTATTTTATGATCAACTGCATATTCAGATTCATCTTTCATTTTTAGAATTGTCTTATTTTGTTGATCTAGGAGACCTGAATGCCATTGCTCCGCTTATTTCAAATTTCTTCCTCATGTCCTATGCTCTTGTCAACTATTCATGCTTTGATGCATCGCTCGCCAAGTCACCAGGTGAGTTTTACAAAAGTTTTACAATTTCACATTAAGATTTCTATAGTCTTTGTCGATAGCTTTGTCGACTGATGTCATTTGGAATGCTTATGTTGTATTAGAACGACAATAAATGAATTCTTATGTGGCATCAACGACACCATAGAAAAGGTGATTATGCTAGGAAAAATGGAAGGAAGTAGAGGAAAAATGGAAGGAAGTAGAGGAAGAGGCAGACCATGCACGAGTTGGACAGATGGAAGAACTGAATAAAATGACAAAGAGTAGAGTAGAATGGAGGAAGCTCATCCATGATATCACCAGGAGTCAATGTCGACTTCGACTTGATGGATCAAGGTGATGATGAATTGATTATAATAATAATAATAATAATAATTATGCACTTCTATAGCACCAGTTCTAATACCCAAGGGTATCAATCAATGGTACTTCAAAATCCGTCCGCAAAAGAGCCAGGTCATTCCAGAGATCAGTCAGAGGGAGAGAGTAAGACGGACTATGGAGGAAAAGCTAATTGAAAGAGATGTCTTAAGTCTGGATCGGAAGATACTCAATGAATTGGAAGATCTGACAGCTGGAGGGAGAGAGTTCCAGATTTTAGGCCCAGAAATAGAAAAAGCTCTCTTACCAAAAATTATGTGGTACAACAGTGTCAATTAATATCAACTAATGTTTCTCTAAGGCACAGTTAAATTTTATATTTTATCGAAGAATTGAATATTTTCTTACTATATTTTGTCTCAGCCTATTTTCAAAGAATAATTATCAGTTTGAAATTTGTTTGAGTTAAACAGAGGCAGTGTGCATTGCAATTAGTTCTGCATTCTGTTAATATTTACCAAGTACTTGTGACTTTCACAGCATCTTTGTTTTGGTCAGACATGATAACTATGGACGGTGTTGGCCCTTGTTCCGTTAGAATGTTTATCTTAGACTCGGGAAATTTGTTCTAGGCTTGTTTTTCATAAGGTTTCCGAAACGACGATGAGTAATTGATTTTATCGATGTGGCGTAGGTTGGAGACCGGCGTTCAAGTATTATTCGATGTGGCTGAGTTTGATCGGTGCGTTGCTCTGCATATCCGTTATGTTTATCATTAACTGGTGGACGGCATTGATCACCATCGCTCTAGTGGCGGTTCTGTTCTTTTATGTTCATTACAGAAAACCAGGTGAGAAGTTGTTGACTGACTTTTGTACGCTTTGCATTCATTTTATTTTGGGTGTGAGGAGCCTTAGGAGCAGTAAGCCATGAAGATGCATCATTTAATAGTGGCATTTGTCTAATGAACCATCTTTTCTTGATAATTAATTGATATGGTCTTGTTACACTATAGTGATAACAGACAGAGGCAGATCAAGAGGGGTGGGGAGTACATATGTCCCCGGGCGCCGAGGTTGGGGGCTCAAAAATCAGGTTTAACTTAGGAAAAAAATATGCAAAGAAAAGATCGGTAGGAGTTTTGGGAGGAGTTTAGAGAGCGACATTTCATCTGGTGACGATCTTTTTTGCTTGTCAGGGTTTTCCAAAGTTGAGGGGCACCTTTGCGATCCTGTGTCCATGGGCACCAGACACCTTAGCTCTGCCTCTGATAACAGATGTGGAAATAAATTTAATAAGTAAGTAAATTATAGTTTGAATTTGCACTGTTCTGGCAGATATAAATTGGGGATCATCAACCCAAGCTCATGTCTACAAGAATGCCTTACAGAATACTCACAAACTAGTCAATGTTAACGAACATGTTAAAAACTTCAGGTAAATTCTTTCTCATATTTGATCTCGAGAACACCTGAATTTTAAGAAATTCTGTTGTTTTTTTATAAACGACAATTTATATAGCACTATATGTCTGGCAAAGGCCATAGTCAAGAGCACTTTACAATAGTTTTACTTTTTTTACTAATTTACTTTACACTTTACAATGCTTTGACATTCACGTAGGAAATAAAAAATGTTAAAAGAAAACTTGTGATTTAATCTGATGTGTCTTTTTATAGGCACCTATATGTGTGTGTGATCTCTGCATTGACGTTAAAAATGCATTGTCTGGTTAGTTGTTATCTGTATAATTTTGTGCATTACCCTTTGAACTTATGTTCTTTTTAGTTCAGTTAAGTACCATTCACCAAAACCGGCATGCCACGGTGAAAGGTGCTTGCTGTCAGTTGATTGCTGCCATGTGTTTGTATTTCTAGACCTCAGGTCCTTGTTCTGACAGGCGCTCTGCTGTGTCGTCAGTCACTTGTTGATTTCTCTGTCAGCATCACAAAAACGTCGGTCTTATGGTTTGCGGTGATGTGATTTTGGTAAGTTGTGACAGAGCTTTTTCACTGATTATGAAAGAGTTTTTGATACGATTTCTCCACAATTTTAATACTTTTCTAAAATGCTATAGCATTGTACTACTGCTTCATTTATTTTGGCGTACTTTCAGATGTATAGCATTGAAAATGTTGAATATGTTAAGTGCCATATTTATGCTAACATCATAACTGTTAGGTTGCATCATACAGCATGAGTCTGACTTGAGTCAAAGGGAAGGCTTTGATGAAGCCTAGGCAGACGAAAATCGGAGCTTGAGCTTCTTTATTATTATTATTATTATTATTATTATTATTATTCATTGTTATTATTATTATTATTATTATTATACAATTATTATTATTATACTACTACTGCAGCGCTTTCATGTTGAACAGCGTCTTCGCGTCCTAAGGCTGAACCGACTTGACAGCAGAAGTCTTGCTGTCCTTCGTGTCCTGAGAGCCCTTTGCTTTCTTAGGCGCTGCTGCCTGTCTCTTCGTGACAGCTTTCGTTGATGTCTTTGGAGCATTGCTGGGTGGAGCAGCTGTCCGCTTCCTCAGACTCCTTCCCTCCGACAGATCAATGTCAACAAATACAGCTTTGGCTTCAGCTACTGTTTTTTCGACCAGTGACTGAGGCTTCTTCTTTGAAGCTGCAGGTGGTTTTTTTGAGTGCTTTGCTGTCTTCCCAGCCTCTTTGCAGGTCGGTCGTAAGTGGAGAGTATGCTCGTACTGAGCGGTGTAGCAGCCACCCTTGATGTCGCAGAGTGGAGGATACGGATCGACGATTTTCGGATCCCACAGATTCTTCAGCACCATCAGAAACTTGGTCTGATCCAGACGATCGAGCCACCGACGGCAGAACGCAAGCGCGTGCCGAAATGCTTGTCGATCACTCCGAGAAGCTGCATCGATTTCGTCACTCGGGTCGGAACATGACCGGCTTCATAGTTTTTCATGTAATGAGACGTCTCCTGACGACGTGAACGTGAGCCTTTCCGGTGCTTCCGAAGGTCTCGATGGCAAGGAACTCGCCTTCCTCCGCCCTGATCGTGTCACCTCCTTGACGATCGGAACCGTCTTACCGGCTTGGATCCTGAACGGCGCGATCGAGTGATCGCTCAGGTTATGTGTGCTCTTCACTGGGAACATCTTTCCGTCCAATTCAACCTCATAGGATTCTATGACTTCCCGGATGGCCTCTCCGACGTCACTGATACGCACGTCGATCCTGCGCTCACGGATCCTTGTGTTTGTCGCATCCTTCATCGCGGCAAGAAGCGGATCGTATCGTGAATTGAATGCCACCGTAAAGCGCAATCAATGACTCGGCCGTTGAAGTGGATTCCAAAGTCGACCTTCATCAAATCGTCATGCTGGAATATCATCATGTCACCGTTGTTAGGAGTGTATTGCGCGGCACAATTGTTAATGGAAACGTCCGTCAGGAAGGCCAAACCGGCACGGAGACCGTCTTCTTTTATCAGCTTTCGATGATGCCTTCCAGAGTCTCTCGCAGAGATCAATCAGCTTCGGTCCTGGATTAAAAATCGTCTGTATGTACTTTCTCGTCTGTCTGCGAGACTCTGCAGCTATCCTGACCTCCTTGTGCGTGTCGTTCTGAACTCGATCGCGAGCTCTTGCCTCTTCCGACGTGAATATATCTTTAGCCATGTTGCTGTCGGCGCCGACGTCATGCTCCTGTATTGCTCCAACCGGACCTCCATCAGGCAACAGGTCGATAATTGGTATGGACGGTGGAACAGTTTGCTCTGGTTTTCCCGCTTTTGGCGTTTTCTTCCGATTCATTTTCTTCTTGATGTTTTTTCCAAAGCGAGACTTTTCGTCTTTTTCATCTTCAGTCCATTCCTCAGTAGCTTCAGATTTTTCAGGTGGAGATTCATTCTCTGTCTCATTCGGCATTTCTGGCTCATTTACCCCAGCTATGTCCTTTTTCATTCTCGTAGAGAACTTGCTCTGCTTTGGTGGCGTTCTTGCTTTTGTATTCCTCCTGGGTTTTCTTCTTCTGTCGAGCGGTTTTGTCGTCGACGATGAACAGTTCGCTCGCCTCCTCATTCAACTCTTCGATTTCGACGTCGTTCGTCTCGACGTCGTTCGTCTCGACGTCGTTCGTCTCGACGTCGGTCATAATCTTGAACGAATGCAGCTCTGGCAGGTTTTTGGTTTTCGATGAAAAGGTTCCTTTAAAAGCTACGTTATTGAATCGCTGTGTGCAGGCTGAGAGACGCTGGAATAAGTAGAATGCCTCTCTCGGATCTCCTGTAACGCAAGCAATTCGACGACCAATTTCGGCGATGAACTCGCTGCCTTCTGCGTTGAGTGGTCCCATAGTTTCAAATGCAATCGGAATAAATTTGTATGAGACGGGAAGGTTGGAGTATTTGTGATGCTTGCGTGTTGCTGCATTTTCCGCTGCGGCCCCGAGAGAGTTTGAGGTCAGATGCAAGTAGGATTTGGCGCAGGTGTGGACAGATGTGACGTCCCATGCCACATATTTTGCCACTGGCCCAAGGAATGAGAGTGGCTCCATCTGGTCTCTTTCCATCGGATCGAAGGAGACCCAGCGGTTCTTTCGTGCTCGGGACACTGGCTTTTTGAAGAGCCTGCCAAATGATGTCGTTCAATGTGCAATGTCTGATAGAATGGCCGGCGGACAGTCTGCAGACAAAGCCGTGTTGTCCGCGTGGATCGACGATTTCTCCGCACTGACATTTATGTGGCGCACAGATATTAAGACCTAGTCGGAGACCAACCGCCACTCTAATAGCTTCGTTGTCAGAAATAGGCCGCAGGAAGCTAATGGTAAGGCGTGCAGCCAATCTCCCGCATGTGGGGCAGCGACTGCGGTAAGCCTGGCTTTCGGTTGAAAGGATCAGTGTAGCTGTCCCAGATTTGTTTGCGTGTTGATTCTATTGCGGGTCCTTCCCACGCTTTTTGTGATGTTGGTAGAGATTCAATAATTGAGGAGGGTGCTTTGATCTGGATGATCAGCTGCGATATGAGTGGATCCTGCGTGTCTAATGGCCCGAGGATGGCCGACTTCGTGCGTTCAGTTGACGCGGCTGAAGCTAGGTAAGCATAAGGAGCCAGCGTCGACACCGCACGAAATCCAAGTCCACCCTCGCGGATTGGTAGAGTTGCCTGGAGCCACTGCGTTATTATCCAAGTCTACATTCAAGATATTCTGAATACCGTGCGCATGATTTTATCAATAACTTGAGAAGCGGGTGTTCGCTGCACGGAGAACATCTTAACAGATGGATAAGTTTAGGTGCTCCAAATGATGATCTGAGGAGAATAATCGCATGTTGTATAGGAAGACAGCAGAGTCGCTTAATTGCATCTTCGAGTGTAGCGCATTGTTTTCTGAGCGATTCATCGAGTGCCGATCCTTTGAAAAGTGGTGCACCGAGTAATTCCAAAGAGCCAAACTCGACGCGTCTGAAATCGCTGAAAGAGTCGCTGACAACAGAAGATTCACCATAGATTTCGCACTTGCGTCGGTTGAGGCTGATCCCCAAGCTGGCCTCGAGTTCGATGATTTTGCTAAGATCGTTCATTACTGCTTCCTGTGACCCTCCGAGCGTCAGGTCGTCTGATCAATCTTCAACTGCGAATGGAGGGAACGTAAAGTTGGCTGCAGAGGAAGACAGAAAAGTAGCGGTCCTAATGGGTCTCCCTTGCTGCGGGCCCATTTCTGACCTTATTGCAAACGGACCAAATTGGAGAATAGAAGGGTAAGCGTAGCTTTTGGTGTATGAAGGGGTAAAGCTCAGGAATATGTTCGTTAGACCGACCTCAGCATCACGTCCCGTCTAACGCTGTTGAAGGCGTTAGCGAAGTCTAGTTTAACAAATAGCTGGTCATGATGCATATTCGTAATGAAGGTGCGAGCGGCGTGAACTGCAGCCTCGCATCCACCTGGGCATCCCACTCCGATCTGAATTGGAATAAGGTCTGGAGCCAGCTTGCTAACTGCATATCGGTTGGCGCATTTCGCAACCAGACGACGCCAGATGTAACCGATAGCAATAGGTCTTAATCCGCCAGTTTTCTTAGACAAGGCTATCAGGTTGCCTCCAAAAAGAATAGGTATTACCTGTTGAGGGCATTTTCGGACAAGATGACGCGTTGGTGAAATCGGTTAGGGCCCTCAACAATTCCGCCGCTGACTCTTTGTTTTTCACCAGTTCGACCAGATGTTGTGGTCGGAAGCCATCCGGTCCACCTGCAGAGCCTTTAGGAAAAGAGTTGATTGCCTGTTCAACGTCCTGAACAGTTACTTTTAGGCAGGTGGTAATTGCGGTCGGAGTCGGTAGCGCCTCATTTCTTCTTGGTATGTATTCGAAGGTGTTTTTCCAGTAATGCGGAAAAGAGTCTACATTCGGTTCGATCGGGTGATCGTTGTCGCAGAGAATGCGAGTGGCGGCGCGAATATTTCCGTCCTCCAGTTTGGCAGTAACCGCAGCGATTAGCCTTTCATCGGAGATTTCGGTTTAGGCTTAAAGCAATGAGGCTTTGTAGGTTTCATGGGTGTCGATTTCCTGTATGATCGAGCTTTGGTTCAATCGACTTTTAATGATCTGAGACAACTTACGGTTGCGTCCCGCACGGCTCGGCTGACGAAGGAAAGTTGTCGCGAATCCTAAAAGAGCCCGCCAAAGTTCTTGATTTTCGGGATGTGCAGCAATTGATCCGAGAATATCAGTCAATTTACTAGAACAAGCGAAAAGAGCTGATTTCGAATATGCTTAATCACGCGGACTTGTGGGTCGGATGATTCAGAGAGTCGGACATTGTGCTGGAATTATGAATGGTCGGTAGATTTCGGCGATCAGTGATCTGATAAACTTGGGAGGTGTCAACTGCGGCGGTGAGCGGAGGAAGGTGAGATCCTGGGCAGCGATTGTTTCGAGGGGTGTGTTCGTGGACGGTTCCATCTCGGATGTGCAATTGTCTTTGTACAAAGCAATGACTGCATGCCGCTCGCTTTTCGCGTCGTTCGAGGAAGATCGTTGTTTTCAATAATAACGGACTCCATGATAACGTCACAGATGACGGTTAAATACCAGCATTCAGGCCGAGCGTTAAAGTTAATAATTCAAAACATACGACCTCTCAGTGCTAGTCCCCTTTCAACTGCAGAAACAAACGTAAGCATGGGGTTCCACGAATGGTGAAATTAATCCCCAAGATCACTGACTCCAGGGCCACCGAACAACATGAATTATATTCCAGGAATTAAAAAAGAACTGTTTTAAAACGCTAATTTAAACAGAGCCCTGAGTCCTGTGTCCGAATAGCTCCTCGTCATGACGTCATATATTATTATAATATGACATTATTGGAGCCATTGCACTACATATTGCGACTAAATCATGACCACAAAATGTTACTTAGTTCAAATGAGGGCCTTTATCCCTCCCTCTGTCCTTCCCTTCATCCATCCCTCCTTCCTCCCTCCCTCCCACCTCTCTCCCTTCCTCCTTCTTCTCTTCCTCTTCCCTCCCTCCTTCTCTGGTGCTGGATGTAAATATCTCACATACAATTTTAAATTTAATACCTCATCATGAATATTCTCAAAGACATTTCTTATGACAACAGGATTTATGGAACCTAATGTAATTTAATCACAAGAACCAATTAGCATATGTCATATATTATTATATTATAATATATTATTATATTATATATTATTATTATTATTATTATTATTATTATTATCTACGACAATTTATGTAGCGCAGTAACATAACTGGAGCTAAAGTCAAGAGCGCTTTACAAAGGAGTCACTTATAAGAGATGTTAAATAAGTGTGTCTTTAAGAGCTTCTCAAAACAGCCGACGGACTTCTTGCAGATAATATGCTGATGACCCATTTGCTAATTGGTTCTTGTGATTAAATTACATTAGGTTCCATAAATTCTGTTGTCATAAGAAATGTCTTTGAGAATATTCATGATGAGGTATTAAATTTAAAATTGTATGTGAGATATTTACATCCAGCACCAGAGAAGGAGGGAGGGAAGAGGAAGAGAAGAAGGAGGAAGGGAGAGAGGTGGGAGGGAGGGAGGAAGGAGGGATGGATGGAGGGAAGGACAGAGGGAGGGATAAAGGCCCTCATTTGAACTAAGTAACATTTTGTGGTCATGATTTAGTCGCAATATGTAGTGCAATGGCTCCAATAATGTTTGTCTTGCCATTTGCCAGAGGTGACTTGTTGCTGAAGCAAACTCAATATTGATGATTGGTCATGAACTGTGAGTTCTAGCTTTGATCACTGGTGATACTTGAACCCCAACAAATTGCACCAGAGTGTTTGAACTTTTATATTGCAATGCAGTTCTTAAGCCATCATGTATTGCTGGCTTTACAAATAAGTCATTACCGTTAATTTGATACCTAATTTTTCACAATTGTTTTCAGCTTTAATATTTGATAAAGTCTGCAATAAATGAATAGGATGAAGAGAAAAACCTTTTCTTAACTGCTTATGAAATAACAACTGTGAAAAATGGCACTTGAGGTTGATGACACTGACTCTTACAGCGTTGCTGCCAAGCAATGAGAATTTGTGAAGCGCATAAAATTACAGAAATTGATTCAGGCATTGAGTTAACACACTGAGTTAACTCACATAGATGTCATGCTAAAAAAGCTTTTGAGCACAATCTTTTTGAATGTGTTAGTTGCATACGACAACATTGGTGATTAATTATCAGTTGTAATACAATTTCTAGACTTTACATATTTTTAAAAGTAAAAGCAGATGATAGTTTATTTTCTTCATTTCAGGTGAATCCAATGGATAGACTGTTGGATTTAAGAGAAATATCCAGGAAGGCTTACGTGTGGCTGTCAAAACGAAGAACAAAGGCCTTCTATGCTGCCATTATGGCTCCGTCTCTGAGAGCAGGAGTTCAGTCTCTTTTACAGGTCAGCTGTCTTTGCTGAAATTGAAGTTAACTTAGTCAGTACATGGTAGCTAGTTTTGATGATTAGCGAAGGCAAAAATATTGTGTTTGCCGTTTGATAAATTTGTTAATTGCTATTTTTGTGCCCAAATCAATACAGGGCCTTTGTATTACATTTATGTTGTATCTACTCTCTACAGGGTGTCACTGAAAAAAACCCACCAGCAGAAAAACTGTGATTTCTTAAAAATTCCTAAATATATTTCTATCAAAATTGCCACACGTGTACAGCACATATGTCCCCACCTTTCTGCCTGTTTTCATCTCATTTGCATGTAAGATGGCCATATTGTGAGATATCAAAGTCAAACTTCGATTTTTACAACTCAGTCGCAGCATGACAGGCCTAAATATCTATCTTCACATAAATTTGACTTCATGTCAATGTTGGTGGTAGTAGTAGTAGTAGTAGTAGTAGTAGTAGTAGTAGTAGTAGTAGTAGTAGTAAAGTTTAAATCGAATGCAAATGTTTTAAAATGTTTTTAAATTCGCAGAATTTGATATAACAAGAAAAGTTTTCGATTGGTTGCAGATCCACGATCATTGACCCGTTTGCAAATATCTTTCACCGAATAAAGGTCTCATCCCTTTTCAGGATATTTTGCAACAATTGTTTGGTATCCAAAGCTAAGCTCTCACAATGTCTGAATTTGCATCTTATCTTCATTCGATATTTTACTAATTTTGAAAGTTTAAATCGAACTTTTCTTGTTATGTCGAATTCTGTTAATTTAAATTTTTTTTACAAATTTGCATTCAATTTAAACTTTTCTACTACTTCTACTAGTTCTACTACTTCTACTACTACTACTACTACTACTACTACTACTACTACTACTACTACTACTACTACTACTACTACTACCAACATTGACTTGAAACCAAATTTATGTGTAGCTAGATATTTGGGCCTGTCAGGCTGCGACTGAGTTGTAAAAATCAAAGTTTGACTTTGATATCTCACAATATGGCCAGCTTACATGCAAATGAGATGAAAATAAGCAGAAAGGTGGGGAAATATGTGCTGTGCACATGGGGCAATTTTTATAGAAATATAGCTGGGAATTTGTAAGAAATCATAGTTTTTCTGCTGGGGAGTTTTTTTCAGAGACACCTTGTATAATTGTGTAATATGGATAATGGTTTTGAGTTTTTGGCATTTTCAGTTTAGAGCATAATGTACCTCTTGTTGAGAAATTATGTAACAAAGTTTTATGTAAAACTTGGTGACACTTGTCAGAACCATGTATGTATATTTATGTACATGTAGCAGTGATCTGAAGTAGCTCTTGGGTTTGATGGGTTCTTATGAAAACTTTCAGCTGACTTGAGAGGCATTGCAGAAAATGATATCAGTTGTGTTAGATGTTGTTTTAAATTAATTACTGACATTTTTATACCCTAATCACGCTCAGTAATGGCAGTCAATCAGCAGCTTTAATAAAGCATATAGGTTTATATAGTTTTTTTTTGGGGGGGGGGTCAAAAGATGGAAGAGTGGTAACATCATTGGGCTGTAGAGCTGACAGAAGTGAGTTTGAGACTTGCAGGAGTCCTGGGGTTGACTCAGCCTTCACTCAGTTGCAGTGGTAAAATGAATAGCAATGGCAACATTGCGAAGGTAACCATAGGTTCGGCGGAATGACTGGCCATCGTCCGCCAATGAATGGCTCAGCCACCTATGGGCCGATGGAAAAGAAACTGGGATCATTACAGGCAATGAGCCTACGGAATTAACCTTTACCTTTACCTTTACCTATAGGTTTACGTAGCTCTGTACATTTTGCAGAGCACACATGGTAACTGAAACTATCTTACATATGTGTTGCTGTCTTTCTCTCTTCTCCTCTTCTGTCTTTCTGTCTCTTTCTATGTTTTCTTTCTGCTTTCCACTTTTCTATCTCTCTTCTCTTAGTAATATTTTGAAAGAAAATCCTCGTACAGACTAATAACTGCTGGTGCAGTCATATCGGTGCATTTTTGCAGTCTGTTGGATTGGGCAAACTAAAGCCAAACACCCTGCTGCTTGGCTTCAAGTCAGACTGGCATCGATCTTCACCAGAGGAAGTCTCAGACTACTTTGGCATTATCCAGTTGGTACATTTCGATTATTCAATAATTTGAACCTACTGCGTGCAACTGATTGAGACATTTATGATGTCGTTTACTGCAAAGTTGTGTACCATACTTACAGATGCAAAGACAAGAAGACAAACAAACCTACTACTAGAGGAAGAAGGGTAAAGAACAAGAAGACCATAATGGGAATGAATATATACAGTGTTTTATACAGGCCTGTTAGGAGGGGAAATCCCCCCTCCCAAACCTCAAAATCCTAACCCCCACCCCAGTTGCAGCACTACAATTTTTTTTGCATTGAACTGTGCCTCTTCCCCTCCAGGCAAGTCAATTTCCCCCCCAAGGCCTGGAGTCTGGATAAAACACTGAATATACGATATATGTGAGACACAGTGGTTGCCACAGAGGGCAGACCCTATTGAACCAATTTAAATCTTATCATTAGATACAATGTTGCAATAGTGAATTTTTAAAACAGATCTTGTATTTTGTTTTGATTTGGTTGGACCTTCAATTACCAGTTCATTTATATATAATTAATTTTTAAAATGTTATACTGCTGCTCTCACAACTATTACTACTACTATTACTGCTACTATTACTGCTGCTACTAATATTACTATTACTACTCTTCTGCTAGTGCTACTACTACTACTACTACTACTACTACTACTACTACTACTACTACTACTAATAATAATAATAATAATAATAATAATAAATAGGGTTTTAAGTGTTTGACCAGGATCTTTCCAGTGTTAAAAACCACTATCAATCATATAGCCCTCATGTTGGCTTCTGTTTGTCTCATGCATTTCCATCACATTTGTTGTCTTTGTGTCTTTGATTCTACAAAGCAATTTTCTTACTGAGAGGACATTTCCTTTTGTGATTTGAAGTAAATCCAGATTTGGATCAATGATGTTATATGTTTATCTTTAACACAGCAGTAAGCACTACTATATGTATATGTTTCTTATGATTTCATTTATGATGCTGTGGATGCCTATGGGACTTAGGCCTCTGCACTGATCAGTTTTACTTTGTGGATTATGCTTTGAATCCTCGTGACTCTGAACAAAAACCTGCAGACTTTTAAGCTAAGTTGGTTTAGATGACCCAGGGTTTCATATAGTCAGGGATAGATTCCTGTTAGTTTTAGCCGTGCTTGCAAAATAACAAGTGTGCGCTCAAGCACTGGATTTTTTTTTATTTGGCCCTAATGCTGAACTGAGTCATATATATTGTTGTTGTTGTTGTTGTTGTTGCTACTCTTTAGGTACTTTTTTGATGTATAATTATAATTTGTCTGTTGTTCTGTTTCCAGTGATGCTTTTGATTTGAGTTTTGGTGTTGGGATTCTCCGCCTGAAGTCTGGTCTTGACCTTTCTCATCTGCAACCAGATGCAACCGATGGTACTTTTTCTCAGCTTTGTGTTGCTTGATTTGCATTTGGTTTTTTTGCATGATTTTAAGTGTTTTACTAACAGCATTCAAAATTTTCTAAATTCTGATGACTAACTCCTTTAATTATAACTGCTTAAGGCAATAAATTAAGGTTACCGGTACTCGTTTACAAGATCGTATGATATTATTTGACTGTTGACTGTACAGCGCTTTTGGTTTTGGCTGATGTCTATGTTACTGCGCTTCATAAATTGTCGATGATGATGATGATGATGATGATGATGATGATGATGATGATGATGATGATAATAATAATAATAATAATAATAATAATAATTAGCCATCGGATTTATAGCTTAATTTGAAATATACGAAATAGACATGAATATTAGTACGTTCTGTATTGTAGTTTTGCAAATCAATTGCTTCATTATATTGTATTCCTGTGATGGTAGTAAGTAGCTGTAAATGATTTTGTAGCTTATAATGGTCTCAAGGATGTGGAGATCAGCATATCCAGTGGTCATCCAAATGACGAGAAGAATCTGGGAGATGACACGCATGAAGACGATGACAGAGAAGATGAAGACAGTGAAGATGAGCAAAATGATGAATCTAAACAGATGTCCAACAACTTTATGAGTAAAGGAGTACAAAACAAGGGATTCATTGATGTCTGGTGGCTGTTTGATGATGGAGGCAAGTGCCCGTAAATCATAAATTGTTTGAAATGCTTCAAGGAAGATTGGTTTAAAGTGCCTTTCTACTGATGGAGAGATATTTCAATATTAATACATTTTCCATTGTTCTTAGGATATGACATTTCACCATTTTGATGTAAATTCTGTTGAGTGTTTAATCTCAGCTGCCTGACTTAAGGAAAGAAATAGAATGCTTTTGAGGCAAATAAAAGTGAGACAGGTAGAACAGAAAGATTTAAAAATTCCTGACTTGACAAAATTGTTGACTTTTTGTAAAATTTCACTAGAGGAAAAATCATTAAAAGCAGAAATTTTTCCATGGTCCTTGATAATTTTCATTTGCATTTTTACCTTTTACTCTTTGACATTTAATTTTTATGTTTTAGTGCTTGACTTTTAATATTTTTGCCACTATGAGTGCTTTCTTTTCTTTGTTAAATGACAGTTCTTATTTCTGAAAGTTGAAATATCATCTGTGCAGGCCTTTTTCATATTACCTGAAGTTGCTCAGTGGAATCTAAAGTTTGTTGAGTTTGGAAATGAGAAATTCTTCCAAAATTGGTCTGATTTAGAAATGAATTTACCTTTGTTATGACCAAGCTCTTTAGACACCATGCTGTTTCTTTTGAAAGAATGACTCACCTGTACAATTTGCAACATTTGCAGCAGGTGTAAGATTTGAGTCTTTTGGCAAATGTTAGCTAATAGATTCACAGGTTCAATTATGTTATTGTTTTTTTCCAGAAGACCGTATTTCATTCTAAATAATGCCAATATACAATTTGCTTTTGATAATTTTTGATAATTTACTTTATCAACAGGTTTTTTGTCAAAGGTTTTGATTCGGTCAGAATCTTTTTACAGTGACAGACTTGGTTTCAATTTAGAGGACATTTACTTTTGTCTAGAAGCTGTCCTGCTGTCTGTACCTGTACTATTAGCTGCATACTTTAATTTAGCATATGTAGGAATAACGTTTGCAATGAAGTTATGTAATTTGTTGGAGGGAGTTGGCGCTTATCGGAAAATGTTATAATGACTTAGGCTTGACTTTATTGATTCCGTACATTCTGACAACAAAGAAGCACTGGAAAGGGTGCAAACTGAGAGTGTACATGGCAGGAAGCAAACAGTCCGCACTCAATCGAGACCATCGACAGTAAGTGTTTGTGAGCGGCGATATTGCTTTTGCTTCATTCCAGATGTTTGGCTTAAATATTTTGTAGTTGTGTGAGATTAAGATTAATTTTGGATGGAATGTTTTGCTGTGAAATGTTAGTGGTATGTAAGTGTCTCATGATCGTCTTCACTAATAAGCCTTGCATTGATTATGGCTGATGAACATTGCCTTGATGAATGACAGTACTTTCTCTCACTGTTTATGTATCTGTCTGTGTCTTTTTGTCTGTCTGTCTGGCTCTCTCTCTCTCTCTCTCTCTCTCTCTCTCTCTCTCTCTCTCTCTCTCTCTCTCTCTCTCAGGACTTATTGATTTGACATGCTTTAGTCTTTGCTGAATCCACATACTTAGCATTATGGCTGCCTATTGAGAGTCGCATTTCAACACTCATTACCAGTTATGCATTTGTTTGTGGTTTCTTTAAAGCATGGCAACGCTGTTGAGCAAATTCCGGATTGAGTACTCATCTATGACGGTGCTACCTGACTTTGGCAAACACCCATCAGAAGAAAGGTAAGATTAAAGGCTTGCTATATATATATATATATATATATATATATATATAATTAATCAAACTAATTTGATGTCATTCCTCTTAATGTCAGAGGCTTTCTGATTCTAAGTCACAATCATAGTATATGAGGCATATTAAACTGCACAAGAGATTAAGAATGGTGGAGGGTGATCACAATGGCAACAACAGGCTTTGGGAACATATGAAGATATTTACTGTATTTTCGTATTTACTATGTGTGTGTATATATGTGTGTGTATATATATGTGCGTGTGTGTATGTATGTATGTATGTATGTGTGTATATATATATCTGTGTATATCTGTATGTGTATGTATATATATATATATATATATATAATATATATAACCGCATATATGTATATATAAATATATATAAATATCTTCTAACAAATATGCTATGTGCACAAAAATACAGTAAATATCTTCTGTGGCTTCTATATACTGTATATATATATATATATTCTTCATCTCCAGTTAGTGTCAACTCACTTGTTATCATTTGAACAAATGTAGCTTTTACTGGATTCAGACTGTTGTATAACGAAGCTAGTTTTTATTAGTTCAACTTTTAAACTTTTTTGAATAAGAAAATCTCTCTTTATTTGAAACTGCTGTTGAAAATCCAGTTTGTTTACAGCTGTGTTTCGGGTAGGACTTGTTGCCATTTCTTTCTCGTTTTCATAAATATTGCTTCATTGCATTGACGATAAAGCAGTAATTTATTTTATTAATGAAGCAGACTTGTCGTCAAGACAGCCATGTCTACGAAAGATGTGTCTCAACATTTTTGTGCTTGACAGTTTGACAGAGTTTAACAAGTTGATAGCTGATTGGATGCTTAAGCCAGAAGAAGAAGAAACTGAAGAAACTCACCCATGGAAGATTTCTGAAGAAGAGCTTCTCTTGCAGAAAGACAGGGTCAGTTCATAATTTAGATTTAGCAGTTTTAATGTAATTGTCAGGTAATTTACAGTAGAACCTCGTTATATCGAACTCGCTTATGTCGAAATCACGTTTATATCGAAGTTTGAGCGCTGGTCCCGCCAAAACAGTGTTAATGATACAGGAATCGGTTGTATCGAACCTCGGATATATCGAATATTTATCACAGTCCCTTGAACTTCGATATAACGAGGTTCTACTGTAGTTTCAAATTTAACTAGCAGTTGTCTGTACCAGCTTGTAAATGGGTTTGTGTTTGTTTTTAACTTTAGAGAGCACATGCAATGCAGTAATAACACATACAGCAGCTTGTAATAATTGAGAGTAATTTTTATGTTTCTTGTATGAAAATGTTTGCTAGTTGAAGTAATGCATTGCTTAGCTTTCCCGGCTATTTTCTTGTCTCCTTGCTAGTGCTACTTGTATGTTTTCAAGTTCTTGCGATTCAAGTTCAAATGTGATGACAAAGTTGAAAAATGAAATTTTTTACAGTATCTTCTGACTATTTGCAGACTTTTCGTCATATTAAGACAAGAGAGTTGCTTCTGCAGCACTCCAAAGATGCAAAACTGATTGTCATGTAAGTTTCTCAACTTGTTTTACTATCAGGCAACACTTATATCATAAGATAATAATATAATAATAATCATAATCATCATAATAATAATGTGATTTTAAGTGGTTTCGGAGGCTAAGTAAGCCTGTGTGAAAACCACTGAACATTTGGAAAGTGTTTTGCTGTAGAAGATGTATTAATTAGACTTCTATTGAACAGTTTCCTGTAAGGAGAAATTTTATAAATGTGGACTAGATTTAGGTAAGCATTTATTTAATTCCCACAAATTGTAAAATCTTTGTTATTATGTTCGCCTAAATGGAGAAGGCTTTAATGAGATTAATAGAGACTGATGAATTTCAAGAAAATTTAGAGTTTGCCTTTGTGAATGTAAACTGAGTTTTGTTTTGAATTGAATTGTCTATTTCTCAATTGCAATTGTAGCACCAAATTATATCACTCAAGAGTCACATTTTGTTTCGTGCATTAAGGATATTTTATTTTTTAAAATGAATAAAATTTAACTTTTCTGGTATTACTTATTATCTTTTAGTACTCTTCCAATGCCTCGTAAAGGGATTTGTTCTTCAGGATTGTATATGGCCTGGATTGATACGTTAACACGCGACATGCCTCCGATTCTTCTTCTTCGCGGAAACCAGGAGAACGTCCTTACTTATTATTCATAGTCTGGTGCACTCCATTAGTTTCTTCTTTCATCTGTGTATGAGACAATGCTACAATCAGAGCATGGCAGCTGGGACCAAGCCTAGCAGAGGGCTAAACACCGACCGATTCCTGCCCTTATCTTGATTGTGATTCTGAGCAAATATGTGGTCAATGTTGCTTGGCAATTTGTGATGATTGCGGCTATGCCTTACAGAACTGACGCCACTGATGTTGTTGGATAGCAGTGTAGTTGCAGTTGTCGAGAAAAATCCATGCATGAGTGCACCTTATTATTAAACGAAATTTCTGATTAGTTTCATCACATGCCAGCTCTTTCTATTTGTGTCTGTCTGCCTGTCTCTTTCTCTCTCTCTCTCTCTCTCTCTATCTATCTATCTATCTATCTATCTATCTATCTATCTATCTATCTATCTCAGTCCTGCTGTAATTGTGTCTCTGTTAAATTTTATTTTTAAAAGGGTACAAGGAATTAATTTTCTATGCATTGCAGTTTTAGGTTAAATATTTATCTGCAGCAAAATTGCTGCTGCATTGAAAAAGATAGTCCATATTTGAAAATGTTTTTGCTTTGATCCTGTATTAAGTGTATGTGTTATTATTATTTTTAAATATTTAATGTTTATATTGAAATGTGTTTGTGTTGCTGATCTCTGTCAACAATGCAGTTGTCACGCTGGAATTCTTTTGAGCTGCTTTTTAAGATGAGATGTCTTTAGTTATAGGTTTTAGATGTACTGTTGGATATTTTGAGCATATCAAAGTGAACGAAAAGTTTCTAATTGTGAGACATGAGAAGTTTAATTTGCTTTTAACATTCATTCTTCAGCTGTCCTCAAGTTTTTGATGCATTAGATTTTTGTCAAATTGCATTGGCGTAGAAAATTTGTGTAGCATGGTCATTAGTGTAGCCACGAACTGCACTGGGGGATCAGACCCCCTATATAGGCTGGGGCCAGTCATTGGATTTGTACATATCCGATATGAAATCTTATGAGGTTGGAGTTATTTAGATGGAATCAATAAACACTGTTGTCGTATTACAGTTATCTTTCAGATCTGGCCTTAACCCCTTAACCGTGTATTTAACTGTAACTCAATGTAAAATGAACGGATATATCCGGGATCCCCAGTTAAGGGGTTAAAAACCCGTCCGTTTGACTTGGCTTATCCCCCGTAGATTGCTCTCCCGTCGTTTCAGACTGATCTTCTGGCTTAACCTGGCTCTAATGCTATTTGGATTTGGTGTGCCATCGGCTGATGCCCTGGGCATTATGATAGTGGCGCTATAGAAGTTGATTGATTGATTGATTGATTGATTGATTGATTGATACAGTTTTTGTAAACTTCTCTGTAATGAATCACAATTAAAGACTTCAAAATATTCATCGGAGCTCGCAGTCTAACTCTAATATTACTCGAGAGCTTCTGTGATCGAGGTTCATCCCCAGTTCCCTTGGGAGCTTACGACGTTCCCCAAGGCCCAATGATGGTTGATATGAAATTGAGTGGACTTTTTTTAGGATTTAGCATTGTATGTCAGGTCATTTGTTGCAATGCGTCTTTATTGGAGTGATTTGAAACAAGTGTGTTCGGTCATTTCTGGATTATTTGCGTTGATTTAAGATATTCCGTGTTCTCCATTTTAGTCTTTTTTGATTGTTTTTGGTTTGCAGTTTCTTGTCGCTATCGCTGTTGAGAAAGCTGACTTTGAGGAATTAGCATTGACCTGTTCATAGGGTTTGTCGTCTCTGTAGGGTCGCTAGGTCTGTACTTAACTCTTGGGTAAAATTTAAAGACTTGATTTATATAATCAAACCATATGCAAGATGTCTTGAACTTATCCCCATCAGTGTTTAATCTAAACTCCTGGACTCCGGGGGGAAACTGACAAAGCCGGGGGGATTCTGCTAGGGGCTCTGTTAGCTGATGTAGTATACCAAAATTTCCGGGGGGGAATGGCAATTTTTCCCTCCGGAAACGGCCTAGATTAAACCCTGATCCCCATTATTGTTATGATGGATGATTTATATGGCGTTATAGCTTTATGGCATCACAAGAGTGTTGTACATTGGTCAACAGTGTTTCGAAAACAAAGAGATTGACCTAACGTTTCACGGTCTCTGATTGAGATTTCCCGTTGCAGGTCGCCTGGGGAAGGAAATTACATAACGAGTGGGCAGCAGGTGCATGTTCAGATGACAAACGCAGTGTTCTAAGCTCATTTTATCGGCTGACACGGCTGTAGGCCCTATATTGCGCCGATGGTGTGGGCGCTGGGACCATTCAATTAATCAATCAATAAACTGCTGTGGCGCCACTATCATAATGCCCAGGGCATCATTCAATTAATCAATCAATAAACTGCTGTGGCGCCACTTCTCAACCTAATGCCCAGGGCATCATCCGATGGCGCTGCTAAAATTCAATTGTCATATCCTCGAATAAATTGGCCGGAAAGATCGGCCAGAAACGGCGGGGGAACAATCTAAGGGGATAAACCAAGTCAGACAGGTATGCTTTAAGACCGAATCTGAAAGACGATTGTTAGTTATATGGTATTAAATGCATACCAGTGCCTAGGGACGAGACCATTAAGACATTTCCATGCTGGTGATCACGTTTATTACTGAGTGTAGCTTCCGGATTTGATTGTAATTGGTGATTATTAGTAGCTTAGGAGACAGGGGTTGCAGTGATCTAGGCGTGAGCGTAGACCTATTGGTCCGCGATTAATGACAGAGAGAGAAACCATGAAATGACGTCGAAAGCTGTAAAAGCAAGTGATGACCATCTCATTAACATCGATAACGCGCAATGAGAAAGCCGAATCAAAATGAACACACCCAGGTTCTGTCAGAAGAGGAGGATACATTTGAATCAACAGATATAGTGACTGTTATTTCTAGGATTGTGAATTGAGGGGGTCGGTAAAATTTGGGGGTCTCTGCCGAATAAGTTTGAAAAAAGTCATCCCACAAAAGTCTGACATAATTATAAACAACCCAAAAACCTTATCAAATCTCAAAAAATTCTGATAAGCAAAAAACGTTATCAGGTCTCAAAAAAGCCTGACAAGTAAAAAAGGTCATCAGAAAATAAAGTTGGGGGTGTTACTTCTCGATTTGGGGTGTTCGGGATTAGGAAATTTGGGGGTGTCGACCTCAAATTGGGGGGTTGTTGGGGGCATTAGGGGGTGTAAAAATATCCCTGGTGAGAGTGATTACAACCGCTGTGTTGTGGCGGCATTAATACGAAAGCCACGGAACTGGAGGGGAGATCGAAGACGATGCGGCAAAGCACATCGCTCAAGACCAGGTCCGTCGGAACTGGGGATGCAGCTGCACCCCTGGAAACATGGTCGTATTTAGAAAGGCTTAAAGGGGTATGCTGAAATCTAAGAAGTTCGAAAAATAACTTTCATTCTATGTTCTGCAATAACATACAGTTTAAGTTTATTAATAATACCACCTGTAAAGTAGGCCTACTGACCGTAAATTTACTACAACTGAGTTAAGTTCATTAAAATATAGTTTAAAATATTTTGCGGTGCAGCCGAAGGGAAGGACCACAGACCAAAGGCCAAAGACCAAAGAGGTATGCTATGGATCAGGAGCATGCCCCTAAATACGCCACTGCCTGGAACAACTTAGGGAGTGCAGTGGTGCACCCCGTGGAAGGCAAAAGCTATGGCTGCAGTTCACCCCTTTCGTCGGATTAATAAGGAGGACCAGCTAAAACATATACCAATTTGCCAAATGGCCAACGAAATTCACCGCCTGATTTTAAAACAAATCGTTCCGACGGGCATGCTCAGGACCTTCTTTGTCAGAAGGCCTATTGGACCACATGCTGCGCTGCGGAAGGCACAAGATGAGAGTCATGAGACGGCTGGAGTAGGTTCGTGATAACGGCAGTGTCGTTGTCAGGATAGGCCAACGAAGTAGGAAAAGATATATAGCGACTCAGTGAGATGAATAATTCAGTTGTGAACCACTTGGCTTAGATGTGATATAAGATCCGTTTAACCTGGATTTATGGTCAGTTGATGGGAGGTCATTCAGACTCGAGATTTAGGACCCGTCCATTAAAATGATCACGCGATTTTGGCAGGTTTTTTACTTTCCACCTCCCCCTCGTCACACGTCGTCACAAAAAGTCAAACTCCCATCAAATATGACGTCACAGAGCGTTAACTTTTCAAAGTCAAAATTGAAGTTTCAAATCACTTATTTCTTGAATGAAGCACGTATTGCAATGAATTCGTTTGAAAATATTCGTTATAATTAGGGCCTATTATAGCTATAAAGATATTCCGAAACTTTTAAAAAAACTTTTAAAATGAATAATAATAATTATAAGTGTAAAGTATTACAGACTACCAATTGTAAAAAAACAATAATTACTAATTACTCGTGATTTTTATAACTTTGCCGTATTAATAACAATATTTAGTATTATGTGACGTCACATTTCTGAGACCCTCTCCCCGTCGCCACACATCGTCACAAATGTTAAACTCCCCCCCATCCCCTAAGTGCATGACGTCATTTATGGACAGCCCCTTATTTAGCGCCCTTCTCGAGGTTGGCTCTGGATACCTCGCAGGGAACAAGAGAAAACGCAAACATATGGTTAAGTGTCGTCGCCAAAATATCGACTGAATAGAGATGACGTCATCATGTAGCCCTCGATCGTGTGTAGATAGCCTGATAGATTAAGAACGACTGTGGCGTAGCCAGGATTTCCGGAAGGGGGGTTGGTTTTGACTTTTGACCGTAGCCAACTTTCGAAAAATCTTGACAAGCAAAAAAGGTCATCCTATGTAGCTATCTTATGTCTTTCCTTCTAAAATTTTTTCTTTCAGATGCTGACAAGCAAAAAAGGTCGGTACGCCTATGGCGCTTAAAAAAATTTTGGTCAGCAGCCCCAATTAATGGAGGGTTTGACTTTCAAAAATTAAAAATGCACGGAAACACATTTGAAAAAATTTTCGTCGACGCCCAAGAGGTGTTTTAGCCCCACAAACTCCCTGGCCACGCCACTGAAGAACTAAAAGTCCTAAAACAGAACCGCTCAGAATAGAGAGTGGACAATGGTATGGTCATGTCAGAGAGACAGTGGCGGCTCTAGGATTCGGCAAGTGGGGGGGGCCGTTGGGGTGGCAACTTCTAATCATGGGGGTCAACCATTTGTTGTTTAATGTATGAGAGAGGGTCCCACCTGAGGCCAGAGCACTCAATAGAGACCCCCGAGTGGAGCCACTGCAGAGAGAGAGAGAGAGAGAGAGAGAGAGAGAGAGAGAGAGAGGTCGTGAACAACCCCGGAGGTAGAAGAATAAGAAGAAGAGGAGATTCAGAGCAGTTCCCTTAAGATTAGGGTCCTTCTTAGGTACGTCGTGATCGACGGTGTCGAATGTCGACGTCAGATCAGAAGAGCAGAAGAGCAAGATCGAAACCATTGCCACTATCACTTCAGTCCAGGATAATTAGTTTAATTTAATAGATTTTCTACATTTTCTGATGCGCCTGACATAGAAACAATTACTAGACATAAACTTTAACTTGCCCAAACACAATATTCTAACTAAAGAACTTCTATGGCGCCAATTTGTAATGCACTTGAAGTCTTGAGTGACTTAGCATCAGTCGATGGTCACTCCAAAGTAGAATCGTTATCCTCCATTGTCAAATCCACTCTTCTGCGTCGTTTGGACAGCGGTCTTTACTAGGCCTATATGTCTTGAAGGACGCTGACTGTGTGCCTGTAGGCTGTGTCAAAGCAATGGCCTGTGCCTGTTATGAGGCTTTAAAAGTCGAGTAGGCAAAGAGTCTAGGAGAAAACCTATTGTGACCTTGAAGCCAGGTCGTGTTGTTTAGTATTCAGCGGAAGGATTGACTCGATTGGGACTTATAAAAATTTCATTTTGAAGACATCCGCTGTGCAGTAAATTCGCGGCTTCGAGCACGAAGATATAACGTTCTCATGTTTTTATCTGTTGCTCAAGATTAATGGTCCATAAATATAATTTAGCAGATCGACGGTGGATTCTAGTTTATACATTCAGAGTTCGTAAGCTAAAATTTCGCTCGTTGATAGCCACAGTGAATCAAATTTCCAGAAGGAATAGAGTCGATCGACCGCCTACTCAAACGGGTCCTAGTCTCCAACACTGCGGCATTATTTGAAACCACGTATACAGGAATCATCGCATCGACTGTTACCTTCGGTGCTTCTGCTATTTCGGGCATAATAATAATAATAGAACTGGCCGCGGTATTATTTCAGTTTTAGAACCACAACTGACCCTGTTGTGAATGTCACGTATCGTCCGTTGTTCTTCCCGCATCGACTGATCACGTCCCTTAACCCCTTAACCACGTATTTAACTTGTAACTCAATGTAAAATGGACGGATATATATATATATATATATCCCCATATATATATATATTAATATATATATATATATCCGGGATCCCCAGTTAAGGGGTTAACGCAGCGGCAGTTCCGCCCACGCGCTGCTGCTGCTGCTGCACACGCTGCGACGGACGTGACCGCCACCGCTGCCGCCGACCGCCGCCGCCGATCCGCGGTCCGCGGCCCGCGGCCCGCGCCGACCCGCGACGCCAGCCGGGCGTCGTTCTTATGGCAACCATTCTACAATATCAGCATAAATTAGCATAGATTTCTCCATTCAGTTACATCGTGCCGCCGACGGAACGATCGAGGATGTGCTGTTCGGTTCGAGGACAGATTCTGTTTGCCCGATAATAACGAACGAAGGGCGAAGCCGAGGAGACGGAGAGCGCTGCTGCTGCAGCCGCCGTCGAGTACCGGTAGTGCATCGGTCACGTCACACGCCTCGCCGCCCTGATGGCATATCGTCGTCCGCGTGTATGTACGCTGTCTAGCTCGTCAAGTTGTTCGCAATGGTCGTGGGCACAGCAGGAGAGCAGCGTTGTTTGAACTGATTCAGCGGGTCTCTGGCGCATTTCACCGGCGACAAATTGCACGCGGAAGACTACTGAACTACCCTATAAAGTACTTACGTCCGGTAAGTAGTGTTTAATCTAGACTCCTGGACTTCGGGAGGGAGGACTGAAAAAGCCGGGGGGACTGACAAAGCTGGGGAGAATTCTGCTAGGGGCCGCTGTTAGTCCATGTAGTATTCCAAAATTTTCGGGGTGAATTTGAAATTTCCGGGGGGGGGCAATTTTCCCCGGAAACGGCCTATATTAAAAACACAGCCAGTAAGTAGTCAAGTCGTTTCTGGCCGGGCCTCCTTCTAGGTCCACTCCGTCGGTATTCTCAGCCTTAACTACTTCATGGTAAATAAATAACATTTTGTCTGCCTGATCGCAAGCGAAAACCCGCAATAGCTAAATATTGGCGCAGAAAAGAATTCGATGACACCAGAAACTCTTGTTATTCTATGAATTTCTATCCAACAGGTTTGTCTGTTCAAGCACTAGGAATTATTGATCTTACTAGCGGATAGGTCTAAAGTTAATTTTATTTCGTGCCTATAGGAACATAATTATGGTCTGTGAATTGGAGACTTTATTCTTTTAATAACTGAAATGATGAATGTCAATTTTGATTTTGATTGGATTAGTAATAACTTTCAAAATCTATCTGTCCATGATCTTAAATTATATATTGCTCTTTTAATTTTTAAAGATTCACCACCATGGGCGTCAATCTATAGAGGCCCTGGACCCCAATAATTAGGGTAGGGACTAGGGGGCCAGCACTTGTTGGACCTCAATATTTCAATATTTTGATCTATCAGTTAGCACATTTTCCAGTCTCAATACATGTTCTTCTTGAAATTTATATTTTGAAATTCCATTTTTTCGGTTCAGAGATGGCGGTCCAAAGGGACCCGACCGCCTACATTGATTCACAGTGGGTTCAGAATTTGTACAGCATGTGTTGCCCCACCCCAATATCTATAGGACTAACTAACTGTTTGCTCAATAGTTTGACAATTATTAACCGAATAACCACGACTGCATTTGTCTAAATTGCCAAGAAATGTGAACTAACCTTTTAAACCTGACAATTAATTAATCTACGGGGACAAACAAGCAGTCGGACTGTAGAAATCTGGTGGCTGGTTAACGGTCATTATGGGAACGATGTCAAGATGTGAGGCCTATGAGCCGAAAATACTAAATTAGATAGTTGACGGTTGATGTCTTTGAAGCCATGGTTCCAGGTGTTCGAAATCTCTTTTCAGTCGTTGAACAGCCGATTCGCCTGATGCTAATTAATCTGTCCTGTCTCGTCTTGTGCGGCTGAACGGCAAATATATTTTTGCACCCTCTTAACACCCCCAAACCCCCTCTCCAATTTGAGGTCGACATCCCTCCAAAAATGGTAATGTGACAATATGGTATGCATACAAAATGCATACTAATTAACTCGGTTTGATCGACAACCTTGGAGCAATAATACACAGGAGAGAATATAAGCCTATACAGGCCTGTAACAAAATATGGGCATACCACCATATGTTTTTACGCAAAACATTTGCGTTTTTAAAAAGCGCAGAAAAGCCCGGATTTGAAAACGGTCGAATTTCATATTCCAAAAATAGCGACGACCAATGAAAAAGTCTGAATATTCATGTGCGTTTACAAATATGGCGTCCACAGCTGGCTTCAACATAAAGACTTATGCTGGACGCATGTCGACAAAAATTCACAATCCTAGAAATATCCCTGCTGAACGGTCTTTTACGTTAGTGCATTGCGCGCCTAAAATCTGGATGCGTGCAACAAAATGACTCAGAAGAGATTGAACAGCGTTGCTATTTGTCACGTTAACAACGACATTATTGACCCAACATGGATATCAAAACTTTGGCCGCCGAGTTCGCAAGGAAAACACCAATACGCGAGAATATATTCTGACTGATCTTTTCCGGCTTGACCTGGCTCTAATTCAATTTGGATTTGGTGCGCCATCTGCTGATGCGGCGCTAAAGAAGTTGATTGATTGATTGATATTCGATGCTTTTCCACTTAGAGAAAGAACTGTGAAGGACTGAAATGCTTTCCCGTATATAGTTTGGGAGGTTGCGCATGAAACCTGGACTCTTTTAATTGTCAAACATTTTATTTTGTTTTACTGCATATTGAACTCAAAACTTTACAGCAGTTGAGATTACAAGATAGACTACTCAAGCATGTAAGGTACATGATACAGTCACTGGGGGATTTACCACGGTACAGATTGTACATCGGTACACCTGCAAAATTAAAATTTATGGGCCGCCTTTTCCAGAGGCGGGCGTAGTGAGGGTATCCGGCGCCCGGGGGCAAAGTGTACCGTTGGCGCCCCTTAGGACTGCCGACGAGCAAAAAAGGGTCACATTCTTCTCGGCGCCCCTCAGATCTTACAGCGCCCCTTTACATATAGTGCTGACGAGCAAAAAAAAGGTCGTCGCACATGTTTCTTCTTCTTTATTATACATATTTCACTTACCCCAATACCCAATGTTGGTGCCCCTCACCTCGGCGCCCGGGGGCATATGCCCCCTAGCTACGCCTCTGGCCTTTTCTAGTAACAGTATTTTTAATGATTTTAGTTATTTCTTTCTATAAATAACTTTATTCTCGGATTATAAACTTTCGTTTTTTTAAATTGAAAAACAGAAATTCGTGTAGGCTACATTCAAGAATATTTGTCACGCAACGTCGTCGATAGCATAGCTTGACAAGAAACAAATAAAAAAAAAAGGTCATCACCATATTTTCACACTTGATCTTTTCTTTTCCGAAAGTTTTCCGCGATTAAAAAAATCTAAAGTTTTATCGACACTGTAGACTACTAGACTATTGGTTCACAGAATTTTATCCGGTACGGTGGGCCTCCATGGAAATATGTGTACCGGGCCTGAAAAACGTTAGTCCGCCACTGTATGGTACAGTCACTGTACAATGTGCAGTCACTGTACATGCATACGTTTTAATATGATTAATCAGCAATAATTGTTAGAAGCGCAGAACTATGAATTTTCTGTCTTTATCATCGGCGGTTCCACGTGGGGATGAGTGGGGATACATCCCCTCACCGGACTGTTTTTTTTTGTGAAATCTATTTTTGGGCAAAAGTCTTGTAAAACTACGGGGAAACACTGTGGATGACCTGTTTTGCTTGTCAACCTATTTTTTCGGTAAAAGTGTAGTAAAATTAGAGGTACAGTCCACTTTTGTCAGCCTTTTTCGGCAAAGTTTATTGATTTTTCCTTCTATTTTCATCCCCCACCAACTTCCTATGACCCCCACCCAACCAAGAATTCCTGGAACCGTCACTGGTCTTTATAAACACTAAATAGTTTCGTCGAAAGTTAATCATTTAGAAAAACCAAATGCAGACCTAAATAAATCACTATGGCCGAATTTATATCACTCTCTGATTTATAATGTCAGCGAGTCAAAAGTGACCAGGACAACGAGATATGACAACATCAATTTTTCATGCAGCTAACTTTGGAGGTTTGCCTCCCCCCAATATTCTAAGCGGATCACGCCTATTTTCCCCACCGATATTACCTTGGGAAGTTGAGCTACCTGCCTGGTTGGACTACTGATCTAGATTACGAGGGAAAATGAATTTTGGATTCGTCTCGATTCAATTTAAATGGACGAATTTTGATTTTAGTTATTTGAATAGGGCAGTCCATTAATTATGTCAACAATTTTTGACCAATTTTTGACCCCCTCTTCCCTTGTCAATAACTGTCAACTTTCAGTAACCCTCTATAATTATGTCAAAAATTTTAACCCCTAAGATCAGTGACGGGTTACCTAAAAAGTTTTGAAGGTTTTGTTCGTTGATGGATTCTCCCTTTTTGCTCATCAAATGTCAAAATGATTATATTTACTTTTTTGCTTGTCGGGCTTTTCTGCGTTGTAATAAATAGTATTCCATGAAATTTCTTTTTTGATTATTTATAAAAAAAATGAAATTGCTGACATCAAAACTTCTCTTTGACCCCTGTTAACAACTGTCAAACTTTTTCAAATGCTTCTCCCCATTCTGTTGACGTAATTAATGGACAACCCCGTAGGCCTTTTACAGTAGGCCTACTTACTACAACCGCCTATTTGAACAAATATTTCAGCTTTCCCACCGTGAACTCGCAGACACCGTTGAAGTCTTCTTCTTCTGATAAATACCGAAGAATTCAGTCGGACATGAAGAGACTGTCATCCATCAACCAGATAGGAGTGATTGCGCTGACTGTTCTGGCATTCTGCGGTCATCTCGACAGAGTCGCCGGCCAGACGTTACCGCCACGCGAAAAGCGAACGATGTTAGGCCGTCGAGGTCAACCGGTACAGAGGGACCCTCAGCGTCCTGTCCACGACGACGCACGTCAGCCCCCCGCAAAGTCTTCGTCGCTTCCAAACGGTGACGTCAGCGATGACGTAGTCGTTGTCGACCTTCAAATGCCCGGAGTTCGTACGGAACAGGTAGATCGATGGGATTGTTAAGATTGGTAGAGGCCGTGCTTGTCATCGGCTGCTGTCCTAGGCACTACGGTGGTTGGCGCTATAGAAGCGAACTGAATAATAGTCCAAGCAGATTAGTTTAAGCGCTTCAGTAGGTCTAAAGTCGATGCGTTGCTCCGCTGCATGTGATGTTTTATGGGTTTATAAATTTATAATAATTACAATGCTAGCACTACACTGCTACAACAACAACTACTACAACTATTACTACTACTACTACTACTACTACTACTACTACTACTACTACTACTACTACTACTGATGATGATGATGATGATAATAATAATAATAATAATAATAATAATAATAATAATAATAATAATAATAATAATAATAATAATAAAAATAATACTGATAATATTAATAATAATAAAGTTGTAATCATAATAATCACAATAATAACACTGATCATAATAATAATCGTATACAGTATGCTTTTGTAGGATTAGTTTGAATTCACAGATGTATTAATTGATGGCTATTTAATTAATCTGTTCGGAAAAGATCAGGTGACCTGGAATCCACACAATGCGCAATTAATTCTGAAAGAATTTTGCACGAAATTATGGCGCGTCATAAATTTTCAAGCTTTGGATCGAACCTGAACTACGCAATCACCCCCCTCCCTCCCAGGTTCGTCAGGTTGTACGATGCGGAAACACTTGGAATTTGGAAAAGCAAAATACAACTTATCGGTGACAGAAGGGACTTGCTCGAGAGGAAAGCGTGGGTTAGTAATGGAAACAAGATAAGAAATATACCCAAGTGATAACGACCGAGATAACAAATACATTCTGGAGAAAAGCGCTGAAGAAAGATGATCGTGATGGACACCCCCCCCCCACAAGTTCACGGATATGGAAATGATGCCACAAAAGGGAACGGCAGTGCGCGTGGAAGGAAAACGAAATGTAGGAAGACCAGGAAACTCTGGATAGGCCTACAAGGTGTCCAGGGTGGGGTGCGGTGATGAAAAAGGGAAGAAAGCCAGCAAATAGTCTATAATAGATAGAGAAATTCCGGATGCCATCGCGTATTCGGGGACTCAATCAAGGATGGACGTGAAAAATGATTAAGATTCGAAGAACAAGAATGATAGCCGCTGCTGAGAATAACAATTACGTCCTCTCTATAAGATAAAATGTCTCTTTCTTTCTTTCTCTCTGTCTCTGTCTTTGTCTCTGTCCCTGTCTCTGTCCCTGTCCCTGTCTCTGTCTCTGTCCCTGTCTCTGTCCCTGTCTCTGTCCCTGTCTCTGTCCCTTTCTCTGTCTCTCTTTCTCTGTCTCTCTTTCTGTCTCTCTCTTTCTCTGTCTCTTTCTCTGTCTCTTTCTCTGTCTCTCTGTCTCTCTGTCTCTCTGTCTCTGTCTCTGTCTCTGTCTCTGTCTCTGTCTCTCTCTGTCTCTCTCTGTCTCTCTCTGTCTCTCTCTGTCTCTGTCTCTGTCTCTGTCTGTCTGTCTCTCTCTCTCTCTCTCTCTCTCTCTCTCTCTCTCTCTCTCTCTCTCTCTCTCTCTCTCTCTCTCTGCTATGCATCGTGCCTTTTAACAGCTAAATCTTTGACGTTGCGTGACATTCTCTGCCATTACTTTGCAGTACTGTGTATCCCCTGGATGTGGCGACGAGAAAAGTCGCGTCGTGCAAAAGTATGCGTTCGTAAATTAGCGTTAGCACCGAGAACGAAGTGCCGACGAGGACGAGGAGGAGGAGGAGGAAGAGGAGGAAGAGGAGGAAGAGGAGGGAAGGGTTCTTTGCAATCAAGTCGCGTTCGTCCGTCAGAGAATGTCATCAGAGAATGTCATCAGAGGTTGAGACGAAGACTCCAATTGTCAAATGACACGCACGACGCTTCGGTGCTAACGGCTTCAACGATAATTGCAGTTCAGTTTCTAGCTACTGCTGCTGCTACTACTACTGCTACTACTACTACTACTACAATTACTACTACTACTACTACTACTACTACTACTACTACCAGGCCCGCCGAGAGAAATTCCGGGCCCCTGTGCAGAATGGCCGGCGGGCCCCGAAAAAATTTTAAAAAATTGCTGACGACCCTTTTTTTCTTGTCATTGGTTTAACCCAAATTAACCGACACGATGCCATGTTGTAACTCTCGAAAACTAGTGATGACCTTTTTTTCTTGTCACTCTTTTTCACATTCAGTAGCGTCATTTACACTTTTCTTGGGGGCGAGATAATGTTTTGGCCAAATTTTGCCAACATTTGCCAAATTATGGGCAAATTTTGCTGCCAATTTCCAGAATTTGACATTTTTTGACATTTTTGGGCAAATTTTGGACAATTTTGGCGAATCTTTGCACATTTCACATTTATTTATTTACCTAATACATTATTTCTTCATTTTCCTTGGGGGGCCCGCCTGCCCCTCTCCAAATGACGCTCCTGTTCACACGTACTGTTCATTTTGATGCTTTTGATGTCTTCAGGTCCGGGCCCCCCTTTTACTCGCCGGGCCCCCTTTATTTAGTGTTATTATTGGTACTATTGTTAATTATGCATATTCATCATCGGCCCGGGCCCCCTCCAGACCGCCGGGCCCCTGTGCATTTGCCCCCTTTGCCCCCGCTCTCTGAGGCCCTGACTACTACTACTACTACTACTACTACATGTACTACTACTACTACATGTACCACTACTATTACTACCACCACTACAACAACAACAACAACTAGTACTACTACCTCCAATACTAACTGCTACTACTACTGCTGCTTCTGCTGCTACTATTACTACTACTTCTACTACTCATCGGGCGTTTTTTCGAGTGCGACCGTCGGTACTATTTCTGGCGTCGTTGAGGTGTTTGTCCGTCTTCTTGTGATTAAATCGTGAGTCTTGGTTGCATTTCGATCGGACTCGACGCTGTTCAAACAGTTCTTTTTCTTTTGTATGTGAAAATTGTACATTTTTTTCTGCGTGTCTTGTGTCCACTTATGGCACAGAAGTCGGGACAATTCAGAAAGAGATCGAAGGAAACCCGGACGCATGTGTTTTGACACAGCCCTCTGTACGAGAGCAAAGATCCTATGGAATCATTTACAGTAAAACCCAGTTTTAATGGTGTCCGTCAGTAATATCGCGCTTCAAAATCTCACGATCATGAAATCGCGATTTCCATAAGCCTACTCTCTTTAAAATGCGACAAGGGCCTATTTGGAGGTTTAGAAGTGGGCGCGATTTTGTCGGCCCTATTTGGTCTTGCGCTATTTTGATTGGACACCGGTTAAGGGTTAGGGTTTTGGATTAGACCAAAGGCCTACTGTTTACTCGCCCCATTGAACCTGTTCGCATCGAAATGCTAGACGAGTAGGCCTAAGCGCCGTCGCGAGCCAGAGGAAGTAATCTTCTGCAGTTCAGTCTTTTTGCTTTCAGAGCTTCGACGTAGGCTTACGATTTGAAAACAGGCAAAAAAGACCTATTTTGCGTATTTGGAATAGTAAGAACTGCATTAAATATGCGCGATATTTTTAGCACGATATTATTGACGTAAACCGTTTGAATAATAATAATGATGATGATGATGATGATGATGATGATGATTATGATGATGATGATGATGATGATGATGATGATGATGATGATGATGATGATGATGATGATGATGATGATGATGATGATGATGATGATGATGATGATGATGATAATAACAATAATAACATAATAATTAATTATTATATTAAGACGACGACGACGACGACGAGAAGAAGATGATGATAGAGAGGAAGAGTAAGAAGAAGAAGAAAAAAAAGATGATAATGATGATGATGAGGGGGAGGAGGAAGAGGAGGAGGAAGAAATTTATATAGCAGTCTTAGTAGACGTTGAATGACGGATCTTAAACTGCAGAGACCATAATGGAAATATCATCAACGCACTGAAATGATCCGGCAAAGGCGTTATTATGTGCGTTGTCATTAGGCCTCTATTTCTTTGCCGAATCGTAAAAGTGAGTTGATATTTCCATTTTGATTCCTGTCATCAGTTAACCGTTTAGACTGCCTAACAGACTACCAGTGACTACGATAAAGCGTCGTTGCTTTGACTCTGTATACCGCTATCATGGAGTCTGAACACAATTGGTCGGAAATCGTATGATTTCTCATTGGATACGAGTAGTAGTAGTAGTAGTAGTAGTAGTAGTAGTAGTAGTAGTAGTAGTAGTAGTAGTAGTAGTAGTAGTAGTAGTAGTAGTAGGCTAGTAGTAGTAGTAGACTTCTTTAGCGCCGTTGTAGTAGTACATCGGTACCAGACGATGGTCGCTTAAATAAATAATCGTAGTCGTGATTTGTCCGTGGTGAATCGAGGTTGTAATCCAGAGGTCAGTCCGTCAATCCCAGATTCCAGGCTAAGGCGGATATGCAGTGTCTGGAATAGATGTGCTTTAAGTCTAGACCGGAAGGTAGTAAGACATACGAGATCCAGGTTTACCGCAGTGTCAAGCAGGATTCGACCGTACAATACGTATGATACGTACAGTCGAACCTTGAGTGCCAGAACAATTTGATTCTGAAATATGCACTCTGGATATGAAGACGTCCAATTACATCAGAGTAATAGGATATAGAGTAATAAGATATAATATAGAGCTATAGGATAGTTTGGAAAAATAAACATTTTAGCTAAAGGACCGGTTATTGCCGTTATTTTTATTTCTTACGTAACCCGTTACGTGAACAACAGCATTACTGATGGCCATCGGTCGAGGGTGCAATTTCGTATTTTTAACATTGTATTACAAATTTAGTGTTTATCAGTAACGTGCAGGGGGCGGTGGCCCCGGGCGCCGACCAGATGAAGGCGGTGGTCAAAATTGACTCGGCGACATTTTTCTGCTCGTCAAACATTTTTTATCGACTTGACCCCGGGCGCCCACCTCTCTCTGCCCACCACTGATGTTTTGTAACTAACGACGTAGAGGATGCAAAGACGACGGGAATTTATTGTAAGAATTGTGTAGACTTGTTTGCAACAGGTTGTTTTCAAACGACTCATGAAAAGGAAGTTTGCCTATAAGGCGCAAGGAATAAAAGTCCATTTCCTTCTTATTTTAGCCGTATTTTCAAAACGTTTGTTCCCTTATCTTGACCGAAAAATGGGAAATTTTTCAGCGTTCTTAAAGTTTCCGAGGAGCGTTTGGAAAACCTACGTCACTGGTGTGGAATGTATTCACGCAAACGCTCATAAATATGCGCTTTAGTCTTCTGTAGTTTCCGCCCAGCTATTTCATTTTTAATGATCGCAAAGTCGGCGTCTCTGCGTCCATTATTCTGCCATTTGCTCCCGTGCAATCGATGCCCGTTTGGCTCCGTTCTCTCGTGTCTGTTGTTTGCTTTTTCTCTTTTCTCCTTCTCTCTCCGTGTTGCCAGTGTCGTTTTATTTCCCCATAAAGTTATTTCCTGGTCAAGTTTTTTGGTCGGCAGATAGCCTGTCAATCAAGATTAGAACCGCCCTCCCATAGCAACGACAACTATAATTTTATTTCCTCCTTGCCTTTGCCGACAACCAATGGCAATGCTTGAAGCAATTATATGGGCCATGAGGCATAACACATACGCAAATCTCATGACAAGTTCATAAATATTCATTACCTATAACCACGGCGATTGGCTGCCAATTACAGTCAATCACAGTCGTCCTATCCATCATTTGTTTTTCGAATGCGGTCAATCGCGATTTTGACAAAGTAGTTTCAAGTTTCCATTTGACAAAGAAGCTTCAAGTTTACATTTAATGAGATAGAAATTGCAATAATCACTTGGTGTTAAATGTTGTATTACGCTCACTGTTATATGGTTTTTTGTTACTCATTCTCGTACGGTTTGTCAATAAACTTCTAACAATCATATCAGTGGTTTACACACAGGTTTGCTTAGCCTCAGAAACCACTTAAAATCACATTATTATTATCATAATGCCCAGGGCTTCAGCCGATGGCGCACAAAACCCAAATTGAACTAGAGCCAGGTCAATTATTAACACACAGCCTATTTTATGGGCCGTATAATTGCTTAACGACCTATCTACACATAACTATATAGTGACGATTATAAATTTATTTCCTAGTCTACAGTCTATATATACCAGTGTATAGCATTGGTTGGAAATGATATCCTATGGGTAATAAATTTATTTCCTAGGAAATAAAATTATAGCCAGTTATAAATTTATTTCCTAGGAAATAAAATTATAGCCAGTTATAAATTATTTCTAGTCTACAATCTATCTATACCTGTTTATAGATTTGGTTGGAAATGATATCCTATGGGTAATAATTTATTTCCTAGGAAATAAAATTATAGCTTATAAATTTATTTCTAGTCTACTCTATCTATACCTGTTTATAGCATTGGTTGGAAATGATATCCTATGGGTAATAAATTTATTTCTCTTTATTTCCTAGTCTGTCTATCTATACCTGTGTGTATAGCATTGGCTGGAAATGATATCCTATCTTTATTTCTCCTCTCCAATCAATATACAGGTATAAATAGATAGGAAATAAATTTATAACCCTATAATTTTATTTCTAAATTTATTACCCATAAATCATTTCAACCAATGCTATATACAGGTATAGATAGATAGGAAATAAATTTATTACCGGTTATAATTTTATTTTCTAGAAATAAATTTATTACCCATAGGATATCATTTCTTTTCTCAGATATAGATAGATAGAAATAAATTTATTACCGGTTATAATTTTATTTCTAGGAAATAAATTTATTACCCATGGGATATCTTTTCAAATGCTATATACAGGTATAGATAGACAGAAGATAGAAATAAATTTATTACCGGTTATAATTTTATCTCCCCACCAACAGCAGGCTATATAGTTATATGTAGAAAATAAAGTTATTATCTGCTACTAACCGTATGTATTAAAGTGATTACAGCTATTTTTAGATATTATGTTGATAGGCGGAAATAAATTTATACGGAAATAAATTTATACGTATGCCACATAATTTTATTTCCCTAGCAACCGCAGGCTCCGCCCAGGAAATAATTTTATGGCGGAAATAAATTTATACGACACCGGCCGCCGTGTGAGCGGGCAGAAGGACGTCCATTAGGCGTTCGATCGATAGGCGAGAGACGCGAGAGAAAGTTTTATTGCATACTTCGAACGACCTAAATCATGTCCGGTTTTAAAACGGGACACCACACAGCCTCGGACCGTGCTTAACGACGACGATTGCTTCGTATATCACATCACAGAGTGTCTCTCTCTCTATCTCTATCTCTCTTTCTCTCTCTCTCTCTCTGTCTCTCTCTCTCTGTCTCTCTCTCTCTCTGTCTCTCTATTGGATTTGCTATATACTATGCTCAAAGAAAAAGGGAGACAGAGGGGGAAGGTAGAGCGGGAGAGCGATAGAAAAGAGGGAAGGAATGAGGGTGGAGAGAGAGAAAGAGAGAGAAAAAGAGGGAGAGAGAGTGGACAGAGGAAGTGAAAGAAGGAAGCTAGATGAGAGAAAGAAAGATAGAAAGATAGAAAGATAGAAAGAAAGAAAGATAGATAGATAGATAGATAGATAGATAGATAGATAGATAGATAGATAGATAGATAGATAGATAGATAGATAGATAGATAGATAGATAGATAGATAGATAGATAGATAGATAGATAGATAGATAGATAGATAGATAGATAGATAGATAGATAGATAGATAGATAGATAGATAGATAGATAGATAGATAGATAGATAGATAGATAGATAGATAGATAGATAGATAGATAGATAGATAGATAGATAGATAGATAGATAGATAGATAGATAGATAGATGATAGACAGACAGAGACAGAGATAGAGAGAGACTGGCTGGCAGACTTGAGATACAGAGACAGAGATTGAGAGAGAGAGACAGAGGGAGAGGAGAAGAATAACAGCGTTCTCTAATATAGCTGTTGTCGTGGCGTTGTCGTTTCTCACGAAATAAAAGCACAAATTGCTTTTATTTTTATTTTTAACAACCATAACACGTGATCGATCGGGCAAAGATATTTGTTCATAATCTGAGTTTGTTTTGGAAAATATCAAAGGGTTTCTTTCTACTTAATTAGCCACGACAACGCTGACTGATCAGGATTAAAGTGGAAATCCTACTGCAGTTGCCGAGTGAATAGACTGCAATACTAGAAGATAGACACACACACATGATGCACACACACACACACACACACACACACACACACACACATATATATATATATATATATTTCTTAGTAAATTTGTTCTTCATCATCATAATTATATTTGACATTTAACAAGATACAATTACTAACATAATATACATATAATAAGATACAGAGGGAATAATTACAAAGAGTTAATAACTAACTTGTTACTAATACTTAACTAATAGAGCATATAATACGAGTTGACATCATACATAGTCTAAGATTGACTATTTGAAATTGAACACAAAATGTTTGCTAGTCGTATCAAAAAATATTTTCACGTTGAAAGTCCGTTAGTTTGGTAACTAGTAGTAGTAAGAGACGAGAAAAGAGTTGCCCAAAGGGATATAAAACCCTTCAAGTAGACAACTACGTTTCTAGTAATAATCCTGATTTTAATAATACAATAATGATGAAATAATATTAAACGCACAAATAATGAAGGCGTTGCAAGTCTCTATTAATTTCAATAATTAAATAAATAATCACCAGGAAGTGAATTTAACTAAAATTAAAAATTCGAAATTAGTTTAAAAGTCAAAAGTGCTGCCTATTCAATAATTTAACATTATCGAACGTTTTGCATTAAACTGCGGCTGAAATACAATGCGCTTTAGCAATAATTTAGCAGTCACTCGAAAAGACACTTCAAATATTTCTGATTTAAAAACACGTCGGTCATACAGGTAGTTTAAAACAAAGTATGTACTGCTGCTCGACTTACAGTTTTAAATGCTCCAATACAGCATGCACTAGTATTTTACAGCAGTCAAACAATAGTAGTGTAGTAGTCATTGCATTGCCTAAACGCTCTTCTGCTGCCATGTAGGATTTAAGGCAGTTCGTGGGAGGGGATTTGGGAGAAATTACCTTAACTCCTAAAATTGTTGCAAACTTTATGGGGAAGCCTAAGATTTTGGAGAAAGATCTTTCCGTCCTGAATAATGCAACACTTGCAAGTAATGATTTATTTATTTAACCCCTTAACTGGGGACACCGGATATATCCGTCTATTTTACATTGAGTTACGGTTAAATACCCAGTTAAGGGGTTAATATTTACTATTGCAATGACCTCCGTAAATGCCGGCCACTGCATAAGCGGCCTAATGTCCGTATTTTGTGAGTGCGCCAATAATAAGAAATAATTGTTTTGTCGAAAAGAGGATTTTGGCATTGGTAAACGGAAACAAACTTAAACAACTGATTGTTTTCGTTTTGTGGATTTTTGGCAACGACGTAGTATGCCTAATTAGCAAATCGATTGCAAGCAGGGCCGCGGAGAGCGGGTAAGAGGAGGGACAATGTGGTCTCAGGCTCCAGGAGCCGTCTGCAAGTCAAATGCTGAAGCAAAATAATGCATATTTAAAGCGCGCTCTGTATTGGACATTTACAGCATCTGAAAACCTGGCAATAGAAGGTTTAGGATACCAATACAAACGCCCGTAAAATCGCACCGTTTTTATTTCAGCATCTGACACTGTAAGATTGAAACCTGTATTGTTCTACACCAAACAAGAGCTCGAACCGGAATTTTATAATAATTATCAATATCGTCGCTATTGCTTTCGCACGTCCAACTGTGTGTGTGTGTGTTCGTGCGCGCTCGCGTGCGTGCGAAGAGAGAGAGAGAGACAGACAGACAGACAGACAGACAAGACAGACAGACAGACAGATAGACATACACACATAATATGAATAGATAGATGATGATGATAGATAGATAGATAGATATGATATATGATATAGATAGATAGATAGATAGATAGATAGATAGATAGATAGATAGATAGATAGATAGATAGATAGATAGATAGATAGATAGATAGATAGATAGATAGATAGATAGATAGATAGATAGATAGATAGATAGATAGATAGATAGATAGATAGATAGATAGATAGATAGATAGATAGATAGATAGATAGATAGATAGATAGATAGATAGATAGATAGATAGATAGAGATTACAGGAACAAATAAAACCATTCATTTTCGTTTGTGTAAAGCTGCTTTGCGTTGGACCAAATTTAGCTGAAGTATGTCAATGAGGTTGGACCAAATTTATCTGAAGAGGCAATGAGGCATAACGGTTGGTTTAGGAAAAGAATATGTCTTATTGAGCGTAGAAAAGCGCACATTCGCTTTCTCGCTTCTGTCAAATAACGTCTTATTTTCGTTTTCACGAGTCTTATTATAGACGCGATATATAATGCATGGCTCAGTAACATTTGAGGGACTTTCCGTTTGAATTACAAATCCTTTTTAAGAGTTTCAAGTGCATCGAGTTGTCACCTGAATGACGTATCGTTTGGTAGCCTTTCGTATAAATCGGCGTATCACTTGGTTGACATTTCGTTTGAGTGACAATGCGTGTGCGCGATTGACGCCTAGATAGTGAATAATGTCAGTCGAATAATACCAATAAAATGGATGAACTGTGTAAGGAGACACTAAAAGTCCCCTTCGTAGTGTTAGTTCGAGATACATGAAATTTATGAAATTTCACGTTGGCTACTTTTTAGCTATTTACATGCTCAACAATTTTCAACAGATAAGCCTATACAGCGCTTCTCTGATGTCTGGTTGTGTTATACATCACTTCTTGAAATAACGTATTTCAATCGATGTATTCGCAACGTTTGGATATCGAGCACTTTCAGGAATACTCTGAGTTATCGAATGATTGGCAACCTGGCCAAATGCCAAGGACCCCCGACCTGCAAAGGACCCCCGACCCGATGCATAAATTTTTTCGCAAAGTTGTAAGTAAAGTTGTCAGATCGAAAGACCGAACAAACAAAAAAAGGTCGTCATCGTTTTCGCAAACTTGTCAGATCGTCTCTGGAAAGGGTCCCCTGTCCGTTTTTTGCCAAGGGCCCCGAGCATGTTGCTACGCCACCGATGATTGGAAAACAGAAAAATTTCTTTATCTGATTTGTGTGTTTACTTTGGTGAATTCTGTTCTGACAGGACGACGAATATGTCTGCAGCGCCTGGAAAGTGCCGGTTGATAAGAGTTACATAAGTGAGTATACTTAATCGCAATTCCTCCCCAAAGTTTTAAATTTCCTTTGTAACATGGAAATCGTGTGGAAGTCGTTTCAAACAATGTCAGATCGATAACAAGGAAACAGGCTATCATTGGAACGTTGGACGACATTTGTTGACTGTCTATGGCGTTGCTTTGACAAAAAATTTCGGTAAAACGAGTGACAAAAGAAAAAGAGTGTGGCGATCGAATTTTGTAGCGAAGAAAGTGGACCCACAGACGTGTTTATAGCCTATTATGAACGCAAAGTGGAGATTACTTCCGTTCAGCCTCGCGCTCAAAATTTCAAGAATCCCATTTTCGAAAGAAATCGTAGTCGCTTATTTCACCATCGCCCGACGCAGTATTTTGTATGGGGCCGCATAAAAAATATCAAATTCTAATTTATTTCGAGTGCTAAATTAATAACAACAAAATCGTTTTAAAACTATGACGATACGGCTGCCGATAAAAATCTTACCACCATTTAGCAGACTGAACTACTTCACCAAAAACAAAGCCAAAACAATTGTTAAGTTGTCTACAGCGCGACCCGTGAGTCGTATAAGATCGACTGGTCTGTTCATTCAACTGGTATTCAACAGCCAGGCTTGGATCAAAACTAATTTGTCTAGCTTTTTCTTAATGCTCGATTTAGATTGGTTTACAGCTTGAAAGATTGTTCAGTCCTGTAGGATTCAGACAAGCTTATGAAACTCATTTTGTATTTGACTTTCTTCAGCATAAATGCTTCAAGTGACTGCTTCTGAAATTTTCCAAATGGAATCGAACTTTTGGCGCCGCAGAAATTAATTCGTCGCTCGCATATTTCTTAGGACATGGCTTCACGCGTTTTCTGAGATTTTATGCAATAATTTTCTGAAAAGTTAACTGCTTATTTATAAATATTCCTCCTCGTTCAGTATTCGATCATTGTAGAATCGGATGACTAATTTTAAAACTGGTATTTAGTCAATAGCGACCATACACTAGTAATACGATAATTTATGATTACAACTTTCGTAATTTGCACAAAGTTATAGCAGATTATAGACTAGGCTTTAGTTAGAAAAGTGATTCACGGTGACAGTCTAAGCAGCAGAATCATTCCACAGAATAACAATCTAACTGTATTCGCGGTTCGGTTTACTTGTGATTGGGGATTTAGCTAACCCTGGACGAGTACAGTCCAACCTAAATAGTAGTAGACATTTGAGATTTATAGCCGTCTAGGGGTCAGGTCAAGAATCTTTGAAAATAGTCTGATGGTGTTTTTGAAAAATCGACAACCGATGTCTTGTTCGTGCTATGCAAGCCTATGTGCGTGGATCTTTTTTTTAGCTCAACTAGAGGCTCTGACAACAACGTCCTCTGTTCGCCAGATGGTGCTGTACGGCTGCGAAGAGACCGAGTCGAGTGCCTCTACGGCATGGTAAGACCCCTGCAATCTGCGTCTTGTATTAACGCAACCCTTTCTCTACTAGGTCTCAGAGATATTTCTAAGATTGTGAATTTGGGGGGTGTCGACCTCAAATGGGGAGGGGGAGTGTCCGGAGCTAATTAGTATGCATTGGGAATAAACCAGATATGGACATGGGTCCAATTTTTAAACCCCACTCCAACCCAACCCATCATGATTCAGACCCAACCAAACACACGAAATCAATATGGTTACTTGACCCAACCCAACCCACCGTAATACATTACAATTTCTTAAGCCATTATTTATTTTCTGACACAACCCAACACAACCCAACCCACCATAAACTTGGAAATGTCTGATACAACCGAATCCAACCCAACCAACCCAACTCATGGGTGGACCCAACCCATGTTCATATCTGGAGTAGACCACTGTGGCAGGCGAAATGACGCACTAGGCCTAAAGGCGTTAGTTTTCAAGTTCCGAAACATAATGTTTTTATTTACAGTGTACTTTACTTAGAAATAAATCATACCTTCACAAATAATTACACTACTTATGAAACAGAATTACGGTATATATATATATATATATATATATATATATATATATATATATATATATATATAAGTAATCACCGTACGCGTAAGATCGACACTGCATTCAGCTTATTTCGCGAAGCTCCAATTTGAGAGCGCTTTCACTTTAAATTCATCAGAATTCGACCGTAAAATGCGGGTTTTCAAACATTCAGGTATAATTTTTCAAGGGAGAAACTACATTGGAAGGTAATCGCAAGACAGCCAACTCATATTTTCTCCGAGTAATTTAGCGTCAATCTACAATAGCGCTCTTTCTACAGCAGTGATTTCAAAAGATCTACGGAGAAACCAAAAAGTGTCCTGAATAAGGCATTCAATTTCTAGCTTGTTTTAATTAATACGTTTATTTGAAGATGCTTACGTTTCAAAGACGATGAGCGCCTTTCCATTCAATTTCCCTTTCCTGCGGAAGCGCCATATAAATGGTCGCCATCTAAAGAAGGCATCGACGGCGTCTTGTTTCGTGCATCAATTTATGCTCTTTAGAATTTGTAAAAGAGTCGCTATTCCAATAATTCATATTGGAGATAACAAGTTGCAGCAAACAATGAATTTAAAATGGACTTTGGTTAGAGCTCAAAGACACTAGACATAAAGCGCCAGAATAGTTGTTAAGGAAAAGTAATCTTACACTTTTAAAGAAACCCCTCGTAAACAGTGTTTATTCTAGGCCTTTGGGGGGGGGGGAAATTCCCGTCCAAAGATTTAAAATCCCCCCTCAAAAAAATTGTATATGTTGGCTTGGGGATGGAAATTTCCCCCCAAAAGCGTGGAGAGACAAATCTTGTCCTCCCAAACATTTCAAACTCCCCCAATGTCAAGGTGGCTAGAATAAACACTGCTCGTAAATATTTGCCGCTCCTACAGCTTAATTAGTAAAAGAATTAGCCTTTAAAATACTTACTGTATTTATCCAAGAATGATTCAGACTTTCAAACTAAAAAGCAAACAGTGGTTTGCTATAGGCCCATAAACAATCAGAGTTGGTTACAGTTAAAGTAATAAGAAAGGAAAATAACGCCATTCGTTTGCAAATGAAAAGATTTCAAAGACGATCGTGCTCTTTAGTGGTCGGGGTGGGGGCGGAGGTGGGGGTCTGTCGCCGAATACCGCTTTATATAAAGTAGACTTGTTGGGTTTAGGAATTTATTTATCAGTCTAGTTTTCACCGTCAATGTTGTCGACCTACTAATCGCTTCCAGTGGTGTTTAGAGAGCGGCGGGCGCCCGGGCCAAGTCGATAAAAAGATGTCTGACGACAAAAAGGGTCGCCGAGTCAATTTTGGCGCCCCCGCCCCGTCTGGTCGGCGCCATCCCATCCCACCCGCCCTCTGCACGTTATTGATCACTCCACTATAGGCATTCGGCAGGACTTTCATTTGTCGTTCCTTATTCTCGCACAGTCATTTGCACTAGTTGTTTCTCAGTGTGCGGCCCTCTAGGTTCTGGAATCCATTACCAGCATCACTACGCATTACTAATACTTAATCATCTTTCAGACGCGGTCCTAAAGCACACCTGTTTGGCTTGGCTTATCCCACTTAGATTGCTCTCCCGCTGTTCTGACTGATCTTTCCGATCTTTTTGACCTGGCTCTGATTCAATTTGGATTTGGTGCGCCATTGTCTGATGCCCCGGGCATTTTGATAGTGACGCCATAGAAGTTTATTGATTGATTGAGGAGACAATTGAAGTTCTGTAGAAAATCTAGTCTAGACACTGCGTGACGATTAGGCCTATCCGTCCATGAACCGTATAAGCGCAGAAGCCATGGCAGCCTGACTTTTGTTGCAGTTTTTCGTTGTTTTACTATTGTTACGATTATTCAGTATTGCATCCAACACACTTTAGGCCTATAGTGCTGATGAAGTTAAACGAGAGAGAGAGTAATGCTGTTGTTTATCAGGAAACAATGTCACAATGCCTGTAGAACAACCTCGTCTAACAATATTCTTTTCACCTGGGCTCGCAATGTACCTCCAACACGTGTTCCAAAAGGTGAATTAAACATTTATACGTAAAGAATGATATTCTGCGATTTAGAAACATTGTCTAAATTTGCTGCTTAGAGATATTTTCTGCAATCTATAAGGCAGTGCTTCCCTTTTTCAGCCACGGCACGATATCCAAGAAATATAGGCAGCCAACAGCACACTGCAGCCGAAATGCATACATTTTATTTTTAAATGATGCATTGTATAGACCTACTGGTACTATATATTATACTCTAGTCTAGTATACAGTGTAATGTTGACTACCGTTCTTCATAAGTACATATTTTCCTTGCAATCTGTATCACTATTTCATGCTTAACTTCATTGAAGAGATATAATTCAACTTATAATTAACAATTAATCCAGCACCATTATTAATTTACTATTTCTCAATAATTTTTTCAATATTTTGCCACAGTTGTGTGCCGCGGCACACTTCTACCGTTTTTGCAGGCACAGTTTGTGGGGGCCGTTGGGGGCAACGCAATCATGGGGGCCAACCATTTGTTGTTTAATGTATGTAGCATTGGGTCCCAACTGGACTCGCGTCTCAAGGTCTAATGAAGCCGCCACTGCTTTACTCCGTTCAATTTAGGTTGCAATTTAGGTTGCACGAGTGGTTCGAACATATCTTGACAAGTTCGATTTGAAGTCGAAAATCTCGATTGATTGGCTGTAGTAACAAGGATTCCGGAATAGGGGAAGGGGGGCCACATCGACATTTTCAGGTGAAAAAAGTCTTGACGAGCGAAAAAAACGACGTCTACCCTCCCTTCCCGAAACAACTCAACGATTATGCACAGATCCCACGACCGGTCCCAGACCGAAAAGTGGGCACACCTTTAGGACCCTCCCGTGGCTAAAGGTGTGCCCGTTGATGAGTATGTGAAGAAGTCTAGCAACACTGGACCTCAAAATCGGTATTGAAATCGGCAAACTGTGTTGCATGCGTTTTTGTTATTTATTCGTTGTATTTGCAGATGTGGGGTTTCCAATCGGAAGAGAGACGCCAGTTCGATATCTGGTGCTGCAGATTCACTATGGATCGTCACATGAAGGTTGGCAACAAAAGACTTCTATATAGTCTATCGAATTGGTGCATTCTAAGTTTGCGGGTTAGGAATTTCGATCCGGTTACCCGGTTTAAAAAATCGATCTCCGTTAAAAGTTTTACAATGACAAAGCTAAACGAAAACGGAGTAAAATAAAAATTAAAACTGTTGATCATAAAAGCAATTCCCATTTACTTACTTACTTACTGTGACTGATAATACAATTTTAAACGAAGTCACTCTAATCTTCGCGTTGAGAAACCAAAGACTCTCATAGAGGCAATATAAACGTCAGAATAAGAAATTCCGTCCATATTATTATTATTATTATTATTATTATTATTATTATTATTATTATTATTATTATTATTATTATTATTATTAGCGGGGGTGTCGAAAATAATAATAATAATAATAATAATAATAATAATAATAAATAAACGAACAATTATGATAATTAGGCACCTGAAATGCTTCAGTTCTAATGCACGAATAGGTCATATATCAGTCAATGATAATCTAAATCTATCCGCAAAAGTAAAACCAAGTCGAATAGCTATGATGAATTAAACAAAATTCTAATGCTATTTCAATATATGTATGTATGTATGTATGCTTTATGTATGCACTGTATACATGTATTCCTGTACAGTATGCCATAATTTCACTGTATGCATGTATATATAATATATATATATATATCAAAATGTGATATATATATATATATGTCTCAAGATGTGGCATAAGACATTTATTTCCATGGTCATGGCATAATGATAGATCAGTAGTAAACATATTATTCACGCAGCTATGCGCCGTGATAATTATAAGTGACGCTTGACTATGGAAGTAGCCATTTATGAAAAATGCAAGAGTCCGAAATGCGATTTCTTTCCAGGCGTCCAACTGCCGGACCGTTCCGGATTCAGGATTACTGCTACGACAAAAAGGTTGGTTTGCGACACATTCCATCTGGCCGGTCAACAAAACGAACTGCCACGCTTGAGTCTAAATATTTAAATTCTCTTTTGACACTAGTTTTTTTACATAGCTATTGGCTAAGACAGGGACTAAATGCAGTGGCGGCTCTAGGATTTGGCAAGTGGGGGGTCGTTGTGGGGCAACTTCTAATCATGGGAGGCCAACCATTTGTTGTTTAATGTATGTAGCATTAAGTATAGGGTCCCAACTGGGGTGCCACTGGGGGGCCAGGCAGTCAATAGGGGGGCACGGGCCCCCTGCCCCCCCGGTGGAGCCGCCACTGACTAAATGTTCTATCTGTCTGACTATAAGAAATATGTATCGGCCTACACTGATGTATTTCTTTTGATCATTCTGCACATGAGCCTAATGCAGAGGCAGCCAAACCGCGGGCCGCATGCGGACCGCCGGCTGCTAATTGGTGACCCGCGGATCATTTTATTTATGCATGCAATATTGAGTCGTGAATTTCTGCGTAAACGAATTAAAATAAGCTATGCAAGCATTAAACCTCGCAGTCGCATTACATTTTATTTATTATTAGTATTATTAATGGCTGTTCAGTTTGAATGAGCAAATCTGTTATAATAATAAAATCATAAACAACGAAAGGAAATTTTGTGCCATGTACAGTCTCATGATGCTACTGTGGCAATCCTCAGACAAATATGGCGATGTTGTAGAAAATTAATTTATGTGCATCCTGAAATACGGTGGATTAATTTATGGTGTACCACCTACTAATGCTTTCTGGACATTATGTAGTGGCGCTATAGAAGTGCATGATTGTATTGATTTTATGCTCATAGTTATTTAATTCACATGCATTTAAGGGCTGTCCATAAATTACGCCAACAAAATAGGGGAAGGGGTCTGAAAAAGTTTAACACTTGTTGACAGGGAGGGTCAAGAGAAGTTGACGTTAAAATTTTATTTTTTACAAATAATTAAAAAAAGAATAGGAAATTTTATGGAATACTATTTATTACAACGGGAAAAAGCATGACAAGCGAAAAAGGTCATCACCACCAAATTTTTACACTTGATGAGCAAAAAATGAGGAAAAGGTCATCATCGCAAAAATAATAACTTTCAAAAATCGTTGACGTAATTAATGGACAGCCCTTTTATCATACTGTACCAGAATTCTCAAGACAACAGATAAGCGGAGTGATTTTAATTAAATTTTTATAATATGTGGTATTTGCAATGAAGAGCCGTAATGTAATGTAAGATCTCGTACGTTTCTCAACCAGATTTTTATATTGTGCTCCACTTGCGTTTCCATTGAAAGACTCCGCATAACCGAAAAGCATACAGATTGTGGCATTACCGTCAGCGTCAGTTTTAATGCGATTGACATCTGTCGCCTAGATTGAATTTCGTATTGCTTTCTGAAAAATTTCAGGCCGAATTATTTGGCCGGAATCTTCATACTGTTGGTCAATTCTCTCGTCATTCCGGCCCACTCCAAGAGTAAGTAGTCTCAAGATTAATTTTATATCTATCTGGAAACACTGTCGCTAAGAACAATGTTCGGTTTTCTAGATCTGTGCTTTAGACTTTATCTTCATAAATAATCTAAATCTTTAAATCCTCCAACTCTTACTCTCATCACACACACACACACACACACACATGCAGTGCTTCACATTTTAATAAAGATCTCTAATGTGTAGATGAGCATTTTGGACGCATGATTATATTTACTTGTGAATAAATTTAGTGGATTTCACACAGATAATACAAGGATTGCGAAAGGATTGAACCTTCAGTTACAGTATGTTACCTAGTTTGACAAATTTTATGCAATAAACCTACATCTAGTAGGATGATATAGTGTTCCAAGAAGGAGAAATTCAGTTTTCGATGTAGCTATACTCTAATACGTTTACTGAGTGTTATATTGCACGTCCAAGATTGAGTTTCAATTGGACAAAAATAGCGCTTTTTCAGTTATTAATGTTACGAATAGATTTTATCGTCAGAGGCCATAAATAACTATGCATCATAAGCAAGGAGAATGACAATCAATGGTGCACAGTATAAAGTGAAAATGTAAGATTGCTGAAGGGCGCTCAATCCATCTAAACCGAATTTCTATTGCTGAGAACGACATCACAACTTACAAAATCGATTAATTATCTGTTTTCATTCACACAGGCTTACTTTGTCTCCTAAACCACTTAAAATCACATTATTATTATTATTATTATTATTATTATTATTATTATTATTATTATTATTATTATTATTATTATTATTATTATTATTATTATTATTATTTTATTTCATTTCGGCATGCCGACAGCCTATGGTTTTCAATGTATTTTGCAGTAAATCATTTATAAACAATATACAGTATTCCAACCAGTGCACGGGCCTCTGAAACAAAATATGCTCATGAAAGGCAGCAGAAATATTCATCAAAAGATTACTGCGACCGTATCGTTATCTTTTGCTCACTGAAGGTTATCGCAGTAGTTATACAGTAGAAGACGAGTGTTTTAGTATGAAGTGGGCAACATGTGATTTATTGGACAATAAAAGTTATGTTGCGACAATGCGAATTTATGCGACTAAGAGTTCAGTAATATCTGACAAAAACGAGTGAGTTCTTTTTAGCCAACAGCAATGTAATGTATTGAAAACAGTAAAACCTTTACGAAATGTATAACATTTTGAAACTGTAATGTGGTGTATAGGCCCGTTAAGGGTCGTGATCTTTTCAGCAACAAGATTCGGGAAGACGAATGGAGTATAGATTCATTCGGTTCCTTTGAGAACTCTAGTGACTAAGATAGCTAGGTGTTTGACTAATTTGTTTTTACTGAAAGCTGTACTTATGGCTGCGCAAGCCTCGATACGTATGAGCGAATGTATGAATCGGCTAGATCAGATACCGGCTGTAATCCGACTAGAGAAGAGCCATCTGGCGAATCTGCGAATTCGTAAAACTTGTAATTGTCGGTCTATTTGAAGTCGCGTTCGCTGGATAAGTCCGAGTACAGTATCTTCGCTATAATTTCTATCTCCAGGAAGAATATCCTGGGGGAATGGAGTGGTTTGAATAATGCATTTTCTGGCTGTGAGTTGCTGAAAGAGTTCTAAACTTATTGCTGTGTGAATTGCACGTATCATCTAGGCTTATCGCAAGCGCTGAATGGAATTATTACAGTGCGTTTGAGTAGTTGCAGCTTGTTTGGTAGTCGTAGTTGTTTTCCAGTCATTTTCTTTGTTGTCTGGGATTTTGGACAGCTGTCTGAGTTTTCTCAATAAAACCAGGTCTCGGCGTTCGCTCATCGTCTTGAGCAAACGATCGCTGCCTTGAATAGACGTCTTGCGAGTTAGTCTCCGCCAATACACTAAAATTGGTGGAGACTCCGGTCGCGTAGCTTTTCAGTCTACGAATAACAGCGTTCGACCAAGTCCATATCGTCGAGAAGTAAATAACAGCAGTCAAAGAAAAACCGATTCTTCTTCATGAGCGCTCCGGTCAACAACACAGTCGGGTATTGTCAACTTCGAAGTGGAAGAATCCTGAATCCGGAAAAGGCACAACAGCAAGAAAAATCAGAAACATCCGCCGAATCAAGTTCATCTTCAGCACCAGGTCCATCCGCTGAATCGACTTCATCTTCAGCACCGGGTCCATCCGCCGAGCCGTGTTCTTCAGGCATCAGACTTTCGTCGTATCGTGATCCAGAACCAGTCGTTCAACTCGAGTTATCTTGCCGGAGGACGTTGCCAACTTTCGACCAAGAGTCACCGCTGGAAGAGTTTCAACGTGAGTCTCCGATCTTCTTTTACACTGACATTATGGCTGAAGGTTCTAACTCGCTCCTTCCAAACCCGTTTCATGGAAAACCGGACGAGGACATTCATGAATTTTTGAAAAATTTTGAATTATGGGCCACCTTTCGCAGAGCAGACCGCGATTCCCGACGAGCAGCTCTTCCCCTACTTCTGAAGGAGGGCGCTGCTGCTTGGTACCATACTCAATCATCGCGAGTTAGAGACTCTATTGACGATCTAAAAGAGGCTCTTATTGAACGTTATGGACCGCAGGCGGCTCATGCATGGAAAAGCACTGCCGACCTGTGGCTGCTAAAACAAGCAAAGGAACAATCCACTGACGACTACATAACGGCAGTGGTCAAGGCGGCCAGAAAATCAGAGTCGCGGAAGAACAGCTATACTTCGTTGCCTGAACGGCCTCCGTCCCAGCATTCGGCAACATGTTATTCAACACCAGCTAAGCTCTCTTGATGATCTGCGTCAATGGGGGCGAATTACTGAACTGTCCCTTCGAGATAGCGCGCTTGACGACTCGCCGCTTGAAGCAACTGCAAGAGAGTTGGCGGAGATGAAGGCGGAAATCAGGAAGTTGCGCATCAACACTGTCAATCCTCCGTCCCGCTCAACCTCTCCATCTCCAGATGCTACTTCATCGCAGCGCCGGGTTCAATTCAGGGAAGACGTCCGTCGTCCGTCGCAGCCGACAACCTTCAATAGCCGGCCAGTCTCTACATACCAAAGTCGGGGACAGAATCGAACGAATCAACCACAAGGGATTAACCAAGGAACGCTACCCCGCTGTGACTACTGCGGTGGTAAGCATGTTAAAAATTTCACTTGTCCTGCGCGCGATAAAATATGTTATTACTGTCATCGTCGTGGTCATTTACAATCTGTGTGCCGCGCAGCTCGGTTTGCACGATCGAAGCAGCGACCTTAGGACAGTTCACCCGTCCATTTAGCTGGAATGGACAGGGTCAGTACAGCCAGTATAACATCTTTCAGCAAAAACATTATACCTGTTCAAGTCGCGCGATTTAAAATTATGGCTTTAATTGATACAGGTGCATATTTTTCTATCGTGTCGAAAGATTTTTGAAACGTTTAGCCTTGCCTATGCGTAGGTTGGAGGACACAGAAATTCAAAAATTAGCTTTGGCGGACGGAAACCTGTCGACATTTTGGGAAAAGTTGAAATTACAATCAAAATTAATGGACTTTCAATTCCTTTCGAATGCTGTGTCCTGCCAAACATCGCTTACGACCTCATTCTAGGTCTTGATTTCTTAGAGCAACGCAAGCGAAAATTGATTTTAAGGAACGTCTTTTGACATTATATGACAACATGACTGCTGCCGCATTTACGTCATTTCAGAAAGGGGCAAATGTTTTATTTCCAAAACGCCCAACAGTTTTGCCTCCCCACTCTGAAATTTTGGTTCCCATGTCTGTACCAAAACACATAACACCGCAGTTGTGTTTAATTGAACCTCTGAAACCACAAAATCGTCAACAATTTTTAATAGCGCGAGGTTTAGTTCATACATTTCCATCTGCGACTATATGCCGTGTGTTGAACCCGACAGACCGTGTACTCTGGTTATCTCCACGTCGACCATTAGCATCAATTGAGCCTGTTTCTCAGAATGATATTTTTGATGAACCATCTTCATCCTTGTCAGATAATTGTAATATGGATATTCCTATACTTCCTAGTCTGACACACAGACAAACATCGTCAACTTCCAATTTGTGCACTATTTCTTCATCTGAAGCAACTGATGATTCTAAAACAGATAAAAATAAAAATCCGCCTACTGTCACATTGGATAACCTAGGTCTCAAATATCATTCAGATTTGTTAACAGATTCGGAGAATCAGAGATTGAAAGATTTATTAGAACGAAATATTGATGTTTTTGCTAAATCGCTGAAGGATTTACAAGGCACGAATTTAACTCAGCACGCAATTCATACAACCACTGAAGTTCCAATTAGACAAAGGTGCTATCGACATTCTGCTGAAGCTAAGAAAGAGATAGACAGTCAAAGTGGAGCAAATGTTAAAAAGCTGGGGTTATCGAACCATCCCAGGCAGTTTGGGGTTCTCAGTCGTCCTTGTTAAAAAGAAGAATGGCGAAATTCGTTTTTGTGTAGATTTTCGCAAAATTAACAAGATTACAATTCCGATTAATTTCCCGCTGCCAAATTTAACTGATGTGTTTGATGCCTTGGCTGATAATCATCCTGCTATATTTAGCGTTTTAGATTTAAAATCTGGCTACCATCAAATTTTACTTGACCCAGATTCTAAGGAAAGACGACCTTTGTGACACATTCGGGTCAATATCAATTCTTACGCTTGCCATTCGGCTTGTCCAACGCGCCTGCGTCATTTATGAGTCTTATGGCACATATTTTCAAGGGCATGACCTTTCAATCAGTGTTATGTTACTTAGACGATATTTTAGTTTTCAGTAAGAATTTTGAGTCGCATTTAGAGCATTTGCAAGAGGTTTTGATCGCCTTACAGCTGCGAGATTGAAATTACATCCTAAAAAGTGTTCTTTTGGACTGCCTAAGGTGTTGTACTTAGGTCACTATTTGTCAGCTACAGGAATCGAAGTAGACCAATCAAGGTGAAACTTGTTCAAGAATACCCTCGTCCAAAAACGCAAAGGATGTCCGTTCTTTCTTGGGTCTTGCAGGATACTATCGTCGTTTTATCCAGGGTTTCAGTATTATTGCAAATCCACTTCACCAGATGTTAGAAAGGACGTTGAATTTCTTTGGGACGACCATTGTGAAAAATCATTCAATACCTTGAAGCATCTGCTTTGTGCAACGCTCCAGTTTTGGTTTACCCAGACCTTTCAAAGCCGTTCGTAATAAATTGCGACGCTTCTACCATAGGCATCGGGTATATTTTGGCCCAGGTAGATTGTAACGGTCAGGAACATCCTATTTGTTATGGTGGTCGCTCACTGTCATCTGCAGAGCGAAATTATTCAATCACGCATTTGGAATGTCTTTCTCTTGTTGAAGCGATTAGAGAATTCAACTGTTATTTAGCAAACTCTTATTTTACTGTATTTACCGATCATATTTCATTGAAATTCTTACAGTCGCTTAAAACATCAACAACAGGACGTTTGCTGCGTTGGTCACTACTGTTGCAGGGTTATAATTTCGATATTCAGTATAAAAGTGGTCGTAAGAATTCTAATGCTGATGCTCTCTCGCGTCTTTCGCTTCCTCCATCTTCTGCGATCGACAAGGCTGCTGAAGACTCAATATTTGCGAATGTGGAGCCATTAAGTTCGAGTTTAGAGCCCATTCCCTCTCTCAATGTGATATTTGAGGATGAACTCACCGCTCCAGATTCTGATTCAGTAGTTATTGACGACATTGCGTCACAGCAACGACTTTGTCCTGATATATCACCCATTATTGACTATCTTGAGACTGGAACTTTGCCTGATGATGATGTGGCTGCGCGTAAGTTAACATTTGAAGCTAATGAGTACGTATTGCATGACAATATACTGTACCATTACTTTCAGCCGCGTTCGCGTAACTGCTCTAAATCAACTATTCGTCAGTTGGTAATTCCTAGAAACCTACGTGAGAAGTTACTCCATGGATTTCACGAAGAATCTTCTCATCCGGGATTCCATCGTTGTTACCTAAGTATACGTCAAAAATATTTTTGAAACACATGCATGTGGATGTTCAAAATCATATTGCATCTTGCGAAGGTTGTCAGCGTTGTAAATACCCCATAAATTCTAAAAAGAATCCTTTGCAATCACTGCCCATCCGAGAAATTTTCGGGCGTTGGCAAATGGATATTCTTGTCCTTCCGCGAAGCAAAGAGGGTTTTCGCTATTTACTGCTTTTTGTCGAAAGTTTGACTCGATTCCCGAGGCGTTCCCCATGAGAGATCAGAGGTCAGAGACCATCGCTGACCTTCTCTACTCTCAAATCATCACCCACTATGGAGTCCGAAATCACTATTAAGTGATCGTGGGGCAAATTTTCTTAGTAGTATTGTAGCGGAACTTTCTCACAAGTTTGGCATTCATCGTTTGCACACTTCCGGTTTTAGGCCACAGACCAATGGGGCTTGTGAAAGAGTAAACCGTCATTTGTGGCAATCTCTTAGGATTCTCTGTAAAGATCAACAGGATTGGCCGCAATTTATTCCATCTATTTTGTTTTCTATACGTGCTGTTACAAGCGCTCGTTTGAATTATTCACCATTTTATTTAATGCACGGAACTCAGATGAGGCTTGGTGTTGATCTGTCGTTACCTAATATGGAAGACAAAGCAATTACTCCTGAAGAGCATGCCTTGAATATAACAAAAACGATTGGCCGCTGCACATAAAGAAGCTACGGATAGAACTAAAATCATGCAAGATTCAAATAAACTAGCACACGATAAAGAACGTTGCAGAACCAACGTTTCAACCGGGTGACCTAGTTTGGTTAATGACTCCTCAAGTGAAGAAAGGGTTGTCGAAGAAGTTATCACTCAGATACGCAGGTCCTTATTATATTACAGCGAAGGTAGGTAATCACACTTTTATGCTGCGTCACAATCAAACCAACAAGATTCTTTCCCACCCTGTGAATTCAGAACGTTTAAGACGCTACGTTGACCGTCGAGATTACACTACCCCACCTGCTGCTCAACCACAGGACACTTCGGCACCCCAAATATCTCAAGGTGGCTCAGGGGACCCATCAAGTTCTAATTCAGAGAAAAATTTTGATTCGCAAAATCTCAAAGTGCCTGACGAAAATGGCACTCAGCGAATCGTTTGTTGGCTCAAAAGAAAATAGGGAAAGAAATTTTCTATAAAGTGGAATGGTCGGATCCGAAGTTTAAGCCCGAATGGATTAATGAACGTGATGTTACCGACGCGTTAAAGCGTGCATTTTACGTGACTAGAACGAAAACGGGTCACAGAAGGAAACGACGAAATTAAACACTATAAATAAATATGCATAGAAAGCAAAAATATGTGACCGAACACTGATAGAGCCACTTTCACAAATGTGTTTATTTTGCCTGGCCAGGCATTGCTGCTTGTCGATTTTCTCCTAGGGTCCATAGGACGATCTTTATTGACGTCTGACGGGAGAAATTATTCTAGATATTATCTGCGAGACTGTCCTCTAAGTTGAAGGTAGAGGAACAAACAGCCAGTTAGTGAAATGGAGGCTCTGATATTTCCACATCGAATTTTGTTTTATTGTTGTAGGATTCTGGTTTCAACTTTTGCTGTTATGCATCAGTTGCTCGGTCACCGCCAGCGTTAACACAGAAGATAGTCAGTTTAGACATGGTTATGGAGTCTATTTTAAAATCTAGAGGTCATTTTGAAGTTGTTACCGATACTTACCATGTCTTCGATTTCAAATTGCCAACATTTGAGATAGAAGATGGGAATCCTTCACTTGCTTGTATGAGCCACGAAAAATTTATCGAGCACTCAGTCATGTCAGAATGCCTTACCATACTATGTTGCTTTTTACGGAATTGCAAAAGACTGCTCATTCTCAAATTAGGCAGTCTATTCGACAAATCCACTCTATTTTGCGAACACAGAGATCGGATTCGCTGCCACAGAAATTTAAGCGTGGGTGGTTTGACATAATTGGTAATTTGGGTTACCATCTTTTCGGCTTAGCGCGAAAATCAGACATAGAGGTCTTAGAAGAGCGCATTAACGTTTTAAGCCAACGTGACACACGAATTCTTCAAGATTTTGAGCATCAACTTACGAATCTGGCCAGTGCTTCAAGCATTTTGAATAAAAGGGTAGATTTAATAAAGGAACAATTATCGCAACAAGAAAAATGGCTGATTGATTTGTCTCAGCAATTCAGAACCTCTTGGGCTAACAGTGTACATTTTTCTGCTTTTCTCACTGCTAGTCTCCTTAATTTTACAAGGGTGTTAGATCATCTTACACATCTTCGCTTGGCTGCGGAAGAATTGTTATCTGGTAGATTGCATCCGGCTTTATTACATCGTTCGCATATTCAGCATGCTTTGAATCGCATTGCCGATGAGTTACGTAATAGGCACGAACCTGCTCGTATACTCCTCCGCGACGTATCTTTTATTATAAGCGTCCATTCTTTGTGGCTGCGAAGTCACATACCCTGCTTTACGTTACAATATATGTTCCAATTTCAACAATACCGTCACCCTTTATTTTATACGAAGTGATTAATTACCCAAAAACGATAGCTGATACTCATCAAATTTCTACACTGCTGGTTAATCTGCCTAAGTTTTTTGCGATTTCTTCGGATCAGCGTTTGTTCGCTACATGGGACTTTTTACCGAACCTCGAATTGGGAGATTATTCGTATTTCTTGGACATTGCAGACATCACTTTAAAATCTGATTTGAATACATGCATCGTAGCTTTATTTAAAGATGTTGCAACTGATGTTTCAGAATTATGTTTTTTTAAATTGTTGTCGGATAGACCAAGCGTATTGATTCCAATCCCTCCTGATTCTGTTATCATGGAAAATACTTTTAACCTGTCACTCACCCTGCAGAGATTCAGCACCACAACCTTCAATGGTTGTCTCTCGTGTGTTACTAAAATTCCTTCTGGCTGTAGTTTGAATTCTTTGAATGGATATATACCTTCTCAGACTCCACAAATTCGAATTTCTCTTCTGCAAAGTCTCAAGTTTCTCTTGAGTATGGCGCAAATAAAATTATTTTACAGTACTTGTTTCATCCGGATCAATGGATGGCCATCAGGTCTGACCACTTGTTCAATCAATCATTGTCGCTTCTTCTTCCTCCTTTTCAGATTTCTAAGACTAATTCTAAAGGTTTAGCCGCACTAGAGGAAGATTTTGAAACGACTATGCTTCAACAGGGCGCTTCTGTTTCAGAACGATTACAATGCGTTAGTCAGTGAAGCTCGTCAAACATCGGTCGATAAGTCTCATAATCAAGTGCTGATTTATGGATTTTCATTGGTATCTGCTGTTTCATTGATTCTAATTATTGCCATAAGTTACCTTTGTTTTCGAGTAAACAAGTTAGCTGTTTTGCTTATGACAATATCAGTTCGAACACGTTTGACCGAAGCCTATCCGCAGTTCATTATCCACACCTCAACCCTACCAGCCACGGATAATCAGTCGGCTAGTACGAGTCAATTCTATTTACTTCTGGTTATCTTACTCCTCATCATATTATTTCTAATTACTTACATAATTCGTTGTCGGCGCTCAAGGAAGGCAGCCAATAGCTCTTCGAATAATTTTTGGTTCTTCGTTTTGCGAATTCTCAGCGTTATGCAGACATTCGCTGGTTTGGCTTTCAGTACCCAATTTCAGAGTGCGAATTAAACGCCAGGTCTAATATTACAAATGTCCGTCTACAGCGTTATAATTGCCTCGCATGATACTAACCTTCTCCTGGAAAATTGAAATTCGTCATGTGTCAACTGATGTGTGTGTCTGATCCCACCAGGTCAGATTCACATTGACTAGTTCCAAGTATTTCAGCTGAAAAGAATTGTGGGGATTCACAGAACATTTTCTGTCACTTTGTGGCTTCATGAAATTCGCTTACAAAATTTCTTACAGATACAGCCACATGTGCTTTTTCGGCAAATGACTCAAATGAGTTAGAGACCAATCAAATCCCTGTGGCAGCAGTTCGCAATCTAGAGTCGGAAAGACTTTGAAATTGTTGTTATTTATTAGTTGCTTAATTAGTTAGTATTTGTAGTAAGCAAATTGTGTATTCGAAGCATAATTATGGACAATCATGCTAACATATTTACTCACGTGTGATTAGTTGAACAATTTTAGTTGTGTATGCTAAAGTTTGTTTCTTTATATTTAGCAGAGGCGTATCTACATATGGAGTCAGTGGGACCCGGTCCTCTGATTAAGTGATTGGCTTATAGGCCTACAGGCTAACATGCATCATGTGAGGTTGATTCATACATTGTCAGTTTTCCTCACGCTTGGAGGTGGCACCCAGGACACCCTGGCAATGGATACGCCACTGATTAGTGTGTGAGATTTAAGTTTTGAAATATGCTTTATTGTACTGTATATAGGCGTTAACCTTAGTGGGAGATTCCACTGAATTCGATCGCATAGACTGAGGAAATGGAAATGGGGAATGAATAGCCCTCAGTCCCCCCTCATTAGTTTCTTCTTTTTGTCAGGAGAAAAGGCTACTTGGAAATATAGAGTTGAGTTACCCCATATTTCATCAAAGTTCACGCCTATGTTGTTTTATTTTTGTTTGCTTTTTTGGCTGGTGTATACGCTGTGGAGACAGGACTCTTTGGATGTAATCTTCCAAGGTTTTTGTGAAAAATCCTCTTGTTGACCAAATCCTCATTGATAATCAATGATATCTATGTATATTCCAAATCTAAACACACAAATAACAATTTTATCATTCAAACATATTTTGATAAAAATGACTTCAGGTTATGTTTTTTTTTCAAACGAGTGTGCTCGGGTTAAAATCCAATTGGTTTTGTTTAGACCTATGTAGATATACGAAAAAGTACATGGGGTGTACAGAGAAAATCCCCCCCCCATCTTTCTAACCCAAGTGTGTTATTTTCAGATTGTTTTATCGTCTATTTTCGGGAATCAAAGTCTTAGTGTGAGACTTGTGCGTTTATCATAGACTTACCTCTCCGGTAACGGCTCTATGAGCTTCCCTTATTGTAAATCGTTTTGGGTCAATAGGTTATCTCCTCCTGGAGTCAGTTTCCAGTAGTCGACAGTACACTGTATTTCTGAAGTATCGATAAATAGCCACAGACTGTGGTTTGTGCAGGTGTAACAATTGTTTCCGATAACATCCCGCCAGTCCATTCTCCTTCTAAAATAATCTCATAACTGTGCCGCTATAGCGCCATCGGCCCAATATATAAGCAAATAATTTTTATTCCACTCTGTACCAAAAGCTTTCACATAGGTTATTGATTTTTTTATATTTATAGTTAATACTTAGTTATTAAATATTATACAAAATGATTTATTATTATGGGTTATAATCAACATCAATTTACAGCGACAGTTAGTAACTCCAATGGAGTAGGATTATAGCTTCCCAGAAATAATCTACAACATAATAACGGTTTCAATTTTCATTGACAAATAAGTTAGTTAATAGCTTTGTTATAGTCATAACAGTATAACTGTGTCATTACAGTAATTGTGTTTCATTTTCGAGCTTATATCTTCGCTGTTATCGATATACATACGCATTTTGAATTGACCTTTTGCATGAACAGTCGTTAAAAATAATTTTTTTGTCGATTCGTTCAAACTGCTTTGACAGTTTTTTTAAAATTTTGCAACATATAATTATGAGTTATAATATTGAAACACAAATGTACCCTTATCGAGGAAACGCCATAATTCCTTGTAGTTCTCCACCCGACCCAAAGGCCAGGATAATGAGACTATCGTTGGTTGAATAATAAAAATTAATCCATAGAATACTGTTATTGGCCATTGGCCATGAATTCCAGTTGCCATTTGGGGCGGATGAGGTTGTGGAGCTGGTCTTCGGGGCGGCTGATCGCCTCCCTATAAAAACACGTCCACATTTTATTGAACGCTTAATGAAACTCCATTGTATGAATTACACTCGAATGTTTACATATAAAGTGCAAATTACTATGTTTTTGGTTTGTGTGTGTACTGATTGATGCTTTTCATGTTGTCTATTGTGTGTTTTATGTATTTCAGAGGCGTAGCTAAAGTATTCTATGTCCGAGGGGAGACAGACTATGAAATTGGCGCACCTGTATCTTGGCGCCCGAGAACATTTGTACCCCCCTGCCCCCCCGTAGCTACGCCCCTGTAGCATTTTGCTTTTCATGAATTCAGCATTGCTTCGTATATTTTGCTTACTTTCACTCTGTGCTCAGTGAAGGGCACCGTTTTCTGCGTGGTATTTAATTTCATTGACCTACACTACATTCTACCAAAATTTAAGGGTCTTGAGGGTTAGGCTACAGTACTTTAAAATTTTTCGGACTTTTGACGTTTCAAAATTTATCGAGTTCTGAAAGCATAGAGTCCCATCGACAAGGTTGTGTGAAATTTTAAAATCTAATTAGTACAATTTCTCACTCAAAACGCTCCATAGAATTCAATTTTTTATAGAATATTCAAGTGACTTACACACTTGTTTCCTTTCTGAGAAATGGACAGCCACAGTTCATAACTGTCGGCCAAAAGTAATTCTTACTACAATATCTCCACTCTCTTTTTCAAATTTATCCAGACATATTTTATTTTCTTAAGTCTTTGAGTGTTATACTTCCTGTAAATACCGATTAATACCAAATTCATACGTAATAGATTTAAAATTCTTACCTGACCAGGGTTGTTCGCGTTTTGGGAATTCATAATTCCTCGGCAAAAGCTCGTCAGAAAATGATTCGGTTCTAGAAGAGGAGCCGCTATTATCTTCTTTTGCGGGACGCAAAAGTTCTTTTAGTAGGACGGGATGTGGTGTATAGGCCCGTTAAGGGTCGTGATCTTTTCAGCAACAAGATTCGGGAAGACGAATGGAGTATAGATTCATTCGGTTCCTTTGAGAACTCTAGTGACTAAGATAGCTAGGTGTTTGACTAATTTGTTTTTACTGAAAGCTGTACTTATGGCTGCGCAAGCCTCGATACGTATGAGCGAATGTATGAATCGGCTAGATCAGATACCGGCTGTAATCCGACTGAGAGAAGAGCCATCTGGCGAATCTGCGAATTCAGTAGGGTCTTGTAATTGTCGGTCTATTTGAAGTCGCGTTCGCTGGATAAGTCCGAGTACAGTATCTTCGCTATAATTTCTATCTCCAGGAAGAATATCCTGGGGAATGGAGTGGTTTGAATAATGCATTTTCTGGCTGTGAGTTGCTGAAAGAGTTCTAAACTTATTGCTGTGTGAATTGCACGTATCATCTAGGCTTATCGCAAGCGCTGAATGGAATTATTACAGTGCGTTTGAGTAGTTGCAGCTTGTTTGGTAGTCGTAGTTGTTTTCCAGTCATTTTCTTTGTTGTCTGGGATTTTGGACAGCTGTCTGAGTTTTCTCAATAAAACCAGGTCTCGGCGTTCGCTCATCGTCTTGAGCAAACGATCGCTGCCTTGAATAGACGTCTTGCGAGTTAGTCTCCGCCAATACACTAAAGTAAACTCAATAATAAACAGAATGATGCTATAGAGTATAGCGGTTTATTATGTATGCGTAATTTCATAGACAGTTACGTTTTTTCGCACCCTGGCTCTAATGCTATTTGGATTTGGTGCGCCATCGGCTGATGCCCTGGGCATTATGATAGTGGCGCTATAGAAGTTGATTGATTGACTATAGCGTGTACACACTGGTTACGACACGGTAGTCTGGTAGTCGCTTGCAGTGGCGACGCCAGGATTTGGCAATTGGGGGGGGGGCGTTGTGGTGGCAACTTATAGGCATGGGGCCAACCATTTGTTGATGATAGGTATGTAGTAGTAAGTTTAGGGTCCCCACTGGGGTACTGGGGCAGGCATTCAATAGGGGCACGGGCCCCCCGCGGGTTCTCCATGTGGAGCCGCCACTGCCACTAGTCGCATGTATGTAGGGTAGCATTTGCATGGCAAACGCCTCTTATATTTCAACTCAAAGGCAGTGGCGGTTCCACCATGTTGATGACTGGGGATGCATCCCCCACCGGGGTTCCGGATGACCATTTTTTTGCTTGTCAACCTATTTTCCGATGAATTTTTGAAAAATACTGCAAACGACCTTTTTTGCTTGAAAGCCTTTTTGCAAGATTTATAAACATTTAGTTGGCAAACCACTAGCAATGACCTCTTTCTCTCTTTTCTTTTTCTTCATCACTTTGCATCTCCCCACCAACTTCCTATAATTTTTTCATCCCCCCTATCAAAAATTCCTGGAACCGCCACTGCTCAGAGGTGCTCAAAATATAATGTAATTATAGTAATACTACTCTCCATCCAGCGAATAAAGTAGAGGGAAGCGAGACACGCTACAGGCGAACAGCCAGCAATATTGCCAAGCGAGACCCATGCAGGCGAATATAGGAAGTGACCAGCTGTTATGGCTTATGCGCCATCTTCAGTACAATATGCTGAACGTTATACGGCGAACGGAAGGAGGATCGTGATATGAGTAAAAAGGAGGCTTAAGTAGGAGAAACGCGTTGCTGGTGCTTCAGTGCTGAGTGGAGGCGGTGGTGCTGGTGCTGGTGGCGATGGTGCTGGTGCTGGTGGTGGCGGTGGACCCACTCTGCATCTGTTGTGTCGGGGGCGCCTCTGTCATTTAGATGACCGTAATCAATTCTGATGCGTCTTCAAGGAGATGCGATATGAGGATCGGTGAAACCACATCTGCTGGAATATGAAGAAAACGGTTCACGGATCATTTAATTAAGCACCACGTAACTCCACATTCTGCCTCCATCACACTCTGTCTGTCTGTCTGTCTGTCTATCTCTGTCTATCTATCTATCTATCTATCTATCTATCTATCTATCTATCTATCTATCTATCTATCTATCTATCTATCTATCTATCTATCTATCTATCTATCTATCTATCTATCTATCTATCTGTCTGTCTGTCTGTCTGTCTGTGTGTCTGTCTGTCCGTGTGTCTGTCTGTCTGTAGGTCTGTCTGTCTGACCATCTATATATCTATCCATCCATCCATCCATCCATCGATCTATCTATCACTGTCTCCTTCCTCCTTTGCCCCTCTTTCTCTGTCTGTCTGTCCGTCACTCTTTCTACGTTTCTTCATTTCTATTTCCCCCGCGTATACTTGCACGAGAAAGACAATATTTGGTACAGTATATGAACTCTTTGACTTCAATGTACCAGCGAAAATTGAAAACCTTAGTTGTTGAATTGTCCATTCAGGGTAACGCGATCTGTTTGGACCAAAAATGTCACTATTATTCTGAAAAGGCCAACATATATTGACATTTATCGTATCGAGCTTCTATTAAAAATTAGCCAAATTAATATACATATATTGGCTTATAGAGGCCTATACAGCACGGCACTGTATATATATGTATATATATACTGTATATATATATATATGATTTGGCATCTGTTTCAAAGAAACATACGGTGACGTCAGCTGCGTCTTTGACGATGACGTCGAGCTTCATCCCTTTGGATTCAGAGTCCATTCGCACGAACTTGGTTAGTACAAGGCGCTATATAAATTCTCTATTTTAACACTGTAGTACGTTCAATCCTAGTGATAGAATGTACATTTGTCTTACTTATGCCAATCCGCCGTCCGTATGCGATCGTCTGGATCGCAGTGAAAATTTAATGTAGCATTCTGTGCAACAGACATCAGGGGCAGATGGTGTCTTGGAATATATGTTGCGTTCCTAAGAAACTGCTGTCAATCTCCTTATTCCGTCCTATGCGATCTTCTGTATAGAAGGTTTTTGGAACCAATGCTTTTATCAGTGGGAACGTACGGGAACGGCGTTCCCATCCCCTTGTTTAGGAAAGATTCCGGAAGTCGATGCAAGGATTAATACCAGTATTGTGCATAACTTTGCTATGGACAGTTTTAATGATAAATTAAATCGTTGAATATCTTTTAGTTTCTTGTTAAAGACGTTTATTTCTTTAAATATCCTGTAAATTAGCCAATAGCGTTCATTTCGTACGACAAAACATATGTGAAATGAGTTCCCAAACCTTTATTCTTAGAAAAAAGAACACTGTTTGGAACTGAGACGCATAGACGCCATAACTGAGCGATAGACTAATGGACTTACCCAATTTCTTCGGCTCGATCTGCGTAACGATGATCCAGCGCATAGTAAATTCGTTTTGACTGCAAGGTATCCGTAGACACTGATGACTGATGCACCTTGTTATTGCAGGTCGAGTAGTCTCTGGTTATCAGGTGCAGAATGGCAGTTGGAATCTCATCGAAAAGGGCAACCCACACTGGCCACAGGTAGGCATAAGAGCGTTACGAGACAAATATTATAAAATTAGGCTAAAGGCAATTTCACAGAGTCACAGTTACAGAAAACAGTTTGCAGTGAATTTGGAAATCTTCAGGTGTACCTCTCAGTTTTGCCTTTCATTAATGATACACTTTATATAGTAGCAGTGGTGTGCACAGTGTTTATTCTAGACCTTCTCTTGGGGGGGGCAATTCCCCCCAAGTTTGAAATTTACCCCAAATTATTTGACATTTGGCAAGTAGTATGACCTCCTCAGTGTCTGTTCCCCCCAAAATTTTAAACTCCACCCGATGTCTAGGTGGCTAGAATAAACACTGGGTGTGCAATATAATAATGATGCACTTCTATAGCACCAGTTCTAATACCTAAGGGTGTCAATCGATGGTATTTCAAATCCATCCGCAAAAGACCAGGTCATTCTAGAGATCAGCCAGAGTGCAGAGGTCGGTTCATACCAGGGGCCAAGTTGTAAAAAGGAAGTCAGTATTTTCCGGAATAAATCGAAAATTGTACCGATTTTCAAGTGGAAAAAGTCTTGAGCAACAAAGCAATGAAACGTTGCGTCGAGAAGACACCAGCTTTTTAAAACGTCTTCTGTTCTCCGTTCTCTTTTCTTACAATTTATATAGCACCTATCCATACTTGACCTCTTATTCGGACGCCCCTCTGGTGGATGCCCCGGCTACCGCCCCACCGACCCCACTCTGCACGCTATTGTAAACTTTAACAAAACTTGTCTAGGCCTAAACTTAAAACCTTCCTATTCCAAAGTCATTTCCTCCGTAGCTAACAACCCGACCCGCCACCTCATGGATACACCGACCTTTGCCCGGCCTACAATCCACATTGCCTATAGTTATTTCACGATAGATTAAGCGCATAAGAATAAGCAGCTATACTGCTGTACTATAACTCACAAAGCGCTATATAAATTTATGAGATTTTACTTACTTACTTACTGTACAGTAGTCACTAGTCAGTCATCGCTTAGTGAGTCGACGTTCTTGTACTTTCTGGCTTCGAACCAAATGGCCGATCACAGCTTAGAAACGCCGCCATAACGCGATTATGTTATTCTCAGTTACATTTTGCAAACAAAGATCGATCATTGTCTGCGACTTAAACCAGGATTAAGGCATTATTCGATGCAGACTACTGTACTTTAGGTTTTGCTACATTCCACAATGTTTTATGTTGCGTCTAGGTCTTTTTTCCTATCCAAAATGCAGTGACTATCAAGAAATCGGATGTTTTGGTACGGTATAATAATAATATTGGTAATAACAATAAGAGCAAAAGTAGTAATAGTAGTAGTAGTAGTAGTAGTAGTAGTAGTAGTAGTAGTAGTAGTAGTAGTAGTAGTAGTAGTAGTAGTAGTAGTGGCGGTGGTAGTAGTAGTAGTAATATTGATAGTAGTACAGTATTAGCAATAATAATGCAGAAATTGTAAATCAAATTCTGACAATATTTTTAAATTTTAAATGGCAGTAGATTGATGGGAACTTATTATATATAATATATATATGGCCTATATAAAATAAATGTGTATATTATATATATATATATATATATATATATATATATATATATATATAACTGGAGAGATATATAACTGGAGATATATAAGGAGAGATGGGGAGAGACGGACAGAGATTACTTACTCAGAAATATTTGAGGCCTATTTTGAACAAAAATTTAATATATGTATAATTTATTCACCCTGAGTGCAGTCCACGTCGTTTATGCGCTGGGGTTAAAGGCGTAAGCTTTGGATAGTGAACAATTGAAAAATCCCGTTTAACAGAGATCTTTAACGGTTTTTCGACAGGTGGCTCGATGTACGTACGACGCCACACACAGAAGAACGGCCACAAGAATAGGGTACGGTGACTTTTGTCTAGATCCTGTCTATGCCGATTTACCATTTGCCAATCAATCAATCAATCAATCAATCAATCAATCAATCAATCAATCAATCAATCAAGGCGCCACTATCATAATGCCCCGGGCATCAGTCGATGAGATTATATATGACTTTCAATACACGACCTATAATCTCCAAATGCTCATCTTAGTAATTGGTCTCAAAATGGAGACCAGTGATAGTTTGGGGGCATATTTATTAGCGCTATTTTGGGGCCAAATTGGGGGTATATTTATAGTGATATTCGGTGCGGGGGGCATTTATCGGTGATGTCATTTTGTTCTTCAGTCCAACCCAAGACGACGAGATGTGCAATTTCTACATGATGTACTTCACGAACGCAACGGGCGGTCGATCGTTCTATTCGTGCTCCGGAAACAACGTTCCGGATCTGCTCCGGAAGATTCCGTCGGACGCAGAGGTTCCACTTCCGCCGAATCCAGTTCTCGACGACATCGCAGCAGCAGCAGCAGGCGATGTCGGCGGCGGAAATGGAGTGGGACTCGCACACTCCTCCTCTTCTTCCTCCTCCTCCTCCTCCTCCTCTCACTCCTTTCCAGGTAACAAAGGATCGAAACCGACGGAGCGAAGGCACCAAGACGACAGGTCCTATCGATATCGTGGTGCGTCCGGTGGTGGTGCTGGTGGTGCTGGCGGTGGTGCTGGCGGTGGTAGCAGCGGTCGTCGTGACGGTGTCAGCGGGTTGGTCGAAACGGAGCGTAACTTCATGGACGGAGCCGCGTCCGACGATGTCGTCCGGGCGCGCAATCCGTACGCCGACTACCGAATCCAGAAGGACGATCCGGTCGAATGGACTGCGCGCAGCGGAAGGGACCCCTCTGCTCCACTGGAATCCGATTACGTGAATTTGAAGAGACCAGAGGAGGGGCGGCGGCGGCAGCGGCGGCGGAGGGGGACTTGGCCTACGAGTACGCGGGCGTGCCCGATGTCGGGGCAGCCACCGACGACAACGACGACCAGAGACTGCTTCAGGACTACGTGGATGAGGTGGCGGGCCAGAGGAGCCGCTACCGACATCGCTACCCCATAGACAGCCCTTCGGGGGTGGCGGCGGCGGCGTATAACCGGCGTGATCCTCTGTCCAAGTACGGAGTGGGAATGTCGTCGTCGTCGAGGGACGAAGAGGAGGGCGAGGACGCCAATCGAAGGCGGTTGTACCCCGAAGAGTACGATGTTGGGTCGCAGGGGTACGATGCGAGGTCGAGGGACGTCGACCCAAGGGCAGGCAGCGATGAGCTTCAGCGCATGGGAAGACCCGGATCTTCTTCCGGACCTGGACCGACCGTCATCAGTGACAACGCCAATCAGAACTCCACGTCGACTCCAGAATCCGGTAAGTCGCGTCCGAACACCAGCTGATTATATATATATATATATATATATATATATATATAATTATATATATTGATTTTAACTCATACGCAGCCCTAAGTTAGCAAAGTCCTTAGTTTAAGAATAAATGTTTCAATTACCAGAGAGGAACAGAGTTCTGGCATCGAATTTGTCGTAGTAGGCCTCAATCAATCAATCAATCAATCAATCAACCAATCAATCAATCAATTTTAATCAATTAAAATCAATCGATCAATTTCTGTAGCGCCACTGTCATAAAATGCCCAGGGCATAGATATGTGATATCGTGTGTGAACTGATGATGATGATACAGCGGCGATGATCGTCGTCAAGGACTGGCCTCGACTGGGAGAACTGGTGCTCGGAGAGGTGAAGACAATGGACTTCACAGTAAGCGACACTCACTCCGTTTTGCGATATATAAACGGCCGGCAGCGTCTACAGTTTTCCAGTGAGAGGATCAAGACAGTGGACTTTTAGTTAAACTACTTTTAAGTTGCATCAAAAAAGTTAAACTGGTTGGGTAAAGGCACGCCGTTTTTAAACTGAATTTTTTTTTTAGAACTATATAAACGTTGTTATTCAGATTTTATGTTTCGACGTTAGACAGCTACAGACTTTTCACAAAAAACAGTCCGTTGTCCAAATACTCCCAAAGCAAATTATTCGATCTCCAAGGAGGCGGCTTTTAAAAAATTGTCGTCCCAGACAATGCGCCCTTAAACTAAACTGTTTAGTTAAAGCGCGCGCCCAAAAATTTAGGTCGCAGGGCAAGCAAATTATTCACAGAGGAAAAAATGGACAATGCGCCCTAATTTTTTTGAAATGGAGCGCATAATTTTTTTGAAATTTTTTTGTCCATTGCTTTCACATCATACACGTACTTGCCGATAAAGAGTCACGCTTTGTTGTGAACTTGTAACGCTCTCCATAAAATTGCTAACTTTTGGCCTAGACTATAGGCAAAAGGTCTTTTATTTAATGATTTGTGTACATGTAAAGCACGCGGTTCCAAATATCGATAAAATTAAAAGAACAGAAAGCCAGAGATAGAAATGTCTTAAAATAGAGATTTTAAATCATTGACGTAAACGTGGAAGAAAAAGTGAGGGAGCCGAGCCCTGTACCTCCCCCATTCACTGTTGTAGCCTCTCAAAAATCGGAGACTTGCGCCTAGAAACCTAATAGAAGTTAACGCTTATGTTGGGAATTAAAACGAACAGCGACTTCATTTAGGAGTTCATGGTTACGCTTGATTGTGAACAGTTTTAAGATCTAGCAAATCGAATGAGTATAGGAGGAACATGTCTGACATTCAGCTCTAACATTGAACCGCAATTTAGCTTAATGAATATGTTGAAGAGCTAGAGAAGATATCAATTAGAGCAGGGTTTCCCAAATATTTTGGAACTGCGGCCCACTTCAGCGGTTTTGTAACGTGCCGCGACCCTAATAATAGCTTGTGGCATTTTAAAAATGCATTGCGCCATCTGGCGAACGTTGGTTGAAAGGAATCTTCTGAGTCTTGAATAAATTGCAAAACAAAAGCTCTTATTCAATTCGAATGAAAATGTGGCAAATACCTTAGACAGAAATATTCCTATTTTTACCAAATAAGACAAAAGGAGAGAAATAGAGATTGAAATTTTTTGAGAATTATCTTTTCAAAACTTTGCCAGGAACATACCTTTGTTACGCGTCTTATAAATCATATGAATATGGCAAAATCGCTCAACCGCTAGGTTGATTAGCACAAAGAAGAGAGATTCTCAATTGTTATTGGAGTTTCAGAGCAAAATGGTCGGAATGCGCTTTCCTTGCGTTATTGCGAAATAAAATTAATTTCAAAAAGTACTATAAGCCAGGGTTTTCCAAACTTTTTGGAACTGTGCGACTCACGTCAGCGGCTTTGTAACATGCCGTGACCCTGCAAACTTATTGTCGACTAAAATTGCATAAAAGTTTGATAAAACGCTAATAATTTTGATATGAGCCGTGTTTGGAGGATTGCATGCATATAAATTTCTTAAGACCTAAGACTTACTTGCAACGGGAAGGTATAGGATTTGCGCCCACCACTTTTTCATTCAAGTTAACGCCAATGCATGTGTTTATATTCTAAACTGGTAGGACAATTGTAAAAGTGGATCATTGACCGATAGCAATGTTCTGAGACGTATTAACTTGTTAGCAAATAATTAAGTAATGTTGATTACGGACAAATTCTGGGCGCGTACAAAAGTTGACTTTCCATGTAAAATTTGCACACAAGAAATATCAAGCACACACACAGACTACAAAAAAAGAGGGAGCATTGGTCCCAAACAAATTTAACTCTGGCAACAAGCATTATAATTAACTATTGGCACGCTATAGAAAAGATATGCGTGTGTGATAGGGTATCTTAGAATCTCAGACTGATGATAAGTAAGCAAGTAAGTAAGTGATTCAGTAGATAAGTAAAATTTCGTGTACTTATATGTCGCTTTAAAAAGTAGCTGTCAGGGATAGATAGAATTTGGTTTTTAAAAAGCCTTTTCACAGGTAGGCTATATTTATATTGTGTTTATGTCACAGGTTAATTTGTCATCGTACCTGCAGTCATGTCTATTATCGATTTATCTTTTCACTGGATGCTGTATAAATTAATTATTATCTTCTGCATTTTAACTATATCATATTGGCTTCTGAGGCATATTGGCCTGGACTCTCCAGAAGAAGGACATACAAAAGCTGGAAGCATTCGAAATGTGGATATGGAGAAGAATGGGGAACATCAAGTGGATGGACAAGAAAACAAACGATGAAGTACTACAGATGGTGGAAGAACAAAAATCGATAATCAGCACCATCAAAAAGACAGAGGAATTGGATTGGACACGTACTAAGAGGAGAATCATTATTCAGAACAGTAATTGAGGGAGGAATATCAGGAAGAAAGACAAAAGGAAGATGCTATTGGACTGGATGATGAAACAGATGCACAGCATCACAAGACCTATGCAGAAATCGAAGAAGAAGCAAGACGCAGAGAGGAATGGAAACAATGGAGCCATGAACCTGTCCCAGGACAGAGAACATGATGTTGATGATGATGATGATGATGATGATGATGATGATGATGATGATGATGATGATGATGATGATGATGATGATGATGATGGTGATGATGATGATGATGATGATGATGATGATGATGATGATGATGATGATGATGCTATTGGCTTGTCATGCCATTCTTTTCCTGCTTATGATTTCAGCTCCTTTGACATCCACAATCGCTATCGACGCGTGTCCGAAGGACCGATCCCCGAAGATACGGTCGTCGTCCTAACAGGCGACAGCGGTCACGTGACCGGTCAATGGGGAAGAGATCTGTAAGCGACGATGATTGCTTGCGAAAATCTCATTTTTAGATTTATTCGACGCGCAATCGAATTTGCCTCGTCGCGACGAATGGAAAACGGTTATTCTGCGAACTTCAGAGTATGCGCTTAAAACAAGGGCGTTTCGATTAATAATAACGCTAATACACACTGCACAGGGACGTCATTTGGGTGGGGGGGGGTGCAGGGTCGTTGCCCCTCCCCCTGATTTTTAAGAGAAACATTTTTTGCGAATTTTGGTGCTTTTAATTTCATTGTGTTCTCATTTGTTTTTATAATTTTATTACAATCTCTGGTATGTATTATGTAGCATCGTATGTAACATGTACTATGGATAAAAACAAGTTGCATACTGCAAAGGTATTTTAAAAATACTGCCTGCCTTGCAGTCGAAAGTCTTGCCCCCTGGAAAACAATGAAATGACGTCCCTGATGTAATTGCAGAAGTTGGTCTGTAATATGGCGAGCCACAAATTGGCGCGAAACCTGTAATCGTCGCACTACCTTGGGATTGTGCCAGCCGCTTGATGTCGCTGGGTTCCAATTAACCCCTGAGCTTTTAGTAATCATGTCGATTAATTAATAAATATTTAGTGCTCTTAAGGGTCAATGTCATGTATATTATAGTAAAAGATGTGGTCACTACGCCAGCGAACTCTTTTGTGCCAACTGAGCGGACTTTCCCTCAAGACCAACATCTTCCGTTCCATGTTGATTAGTCAGCGTTGTTGCCAGCGCCTTTGACTTTGGCCTTTGCCGTGCTACGGCGCTATAGAAGTTGTCCAGAACCATAACCATAACCACTACAGTGGGTTGATAGCACCCGGGACGAAGTAGACCTATCGCGCCCCTTAACTGGCGAGAGAAAAAAATGCCTTCGGCGAGTTTAATGAGACATAGAAAGTCATTTGTGTCAATTACTTTGCGCCACCCCACCCCAAATTTTACAATCGGGGGTCTTTCCACGCTACACCACTGCTGCCACTTGCCACTCCCCATAACTGGAAACTTTGGCGCGCCTCATCCTCGGCGCCCGGGGACATCCCCCCGCCGTCTCGCTACATCACTGGGTCACTATCAGAGATGTGCGGTTCCAAAAATTTTGGGACCGCGGATAATCCGGCTCCGCCAGGTTTAGATCCGCGGAGGATCCGCATCCGCGCTAATATCCAATATCAGGAGCCGCGGAGGATCCGCATCCGCAGATAGTAAATAAATTAGGTCTTTTACTAACACACTTCCCATGGTTTCAGCAAACTTAGGGCCTATTATAATGTATTTCAATAAGCAGTAAAATTATGTACCTAGGTCCGAGACTCATTGTACAAATAGTCGTAAGAAAGGAGACGCAACATGTAAAGCATAACATAGATTTTTTTAAAATATAAAATAAAAGTTATTCAAAAACGTTCACTTTTAAAACATAAGCTACTGTTTGTCAAGAGATTGGAGAGCATTCGCGCAGTTCTCCTACCTTCAGATTTTCAATTATTTCATCGGACGCGTTTTTGGTCGCCATTGCATCACACGTTCACAACGAATAAAAACGACGCGACGACGTAATTTGCATTAAAAAATTAGCCCTCACGGTTAATTTGAAATGCACTGTCCAGAACGTAAACTCTGAATGAATGTCTCGAGAGTCTATAGGCCATATGTACGTTCATATATGAATACCGTGTGGAGCGCACAACTGCACACCACAAACAGTACACAGCGAATTCAGGAAAAAATTGGTTACTTAATAACCAATTAGACGCTCGAAATTCGAAAAGCGCCTACCTCTTCAAAGAAGAACGGACATTCTCCCCAGGACATTCCATGATTCCACCCCCCGCATTATCCCTCCTGAGTCCTGGTACACTAGATGAAATGAAACCCCGACATAATCACCCTTTTGTTTACTCAATGACCTTTGACGAAATCGACTGACACTGAGAGAGAATTCGTGTCGCTATCACTATTGAATTAGTCTCAATTGAAATCTACTTTAATTCACATTTGAAGTCCTTTCTACTCACCGATCTTTAAATGTTGCACCCATTCACTTGGGGATTAGGCCTAAGTGCCGGGGGGTTAAGTGACGATGATTAAGTGACTGGGGATTAGATAACTTGGAAAATGAAGGAATCCGAGTCGGGTTGACTGGACTTTGAAGTTTGAACTTGTCGGAAGCTGTCTCCCGTCAGTTATTTTGATCTCTTATGTAAACCTCCTAACTTAGCGTTTCTGTCGATCAAAGAGATAATTGGCACTTTGGTCATCTACAACCATGCAATAGTCATACAATTCAGGGCGTAATTTGAAAAGGTAGCAAATAGCTATGCACAATGTGTATGTATTTGTGTGTCTGTGTGACAGTGTGTGTGCATGTTGCCAGTTTTCAGGATCCGCGGATACTCCGCCTCCGCCAGCTTTTTGGATACTTGGATCCGCCTGTGTCCGCGGATCCTTAAAATCCTTGCGGACCCGGCTCCGCGGACGGATCCATCCGCAATCCGCACATCTCTGGTCACTATTAGTCATGACGCAGTAATGGTCTCTATTTTATTTCTTGGCTAGGCAATGTAAATAGAACTACAAAGATTCGCAAATGAGAACGTGTACGGCATACAGTGGCGGTTCCAGGAATCCTTGGTGAGCGATGTTAAAAATGTATAGGAAGTTGGTGGGGAGGAGGGGGTGCAAAGTGAATACGAAAAAAGAAGAGAGAGAAAAAGGTCATTGTTAGTACTTTGTCCACTAAATGTTAATAAACCTTGCCAAAAAAGGTCGACAAACAAAAAAAGAAGGTCAATCGCAGTATTTTTCACTAAATTTCTTAAAAACTCACGGGAAAATAGGTTGACAAGCTAAAAGGAGGTCATCCGGAACTCCGGTGGGGGGATGCATCCCCAGTCATCAACATGGTGGAACCGCCACTGACGGCATGTTTCGGAATTGAACGGATCTTGGCGCTGAATAGCCAGCATTCATTTGAATTTCAGTCGCTTAAGGTCAGGTGATTGTTTTAACTGCTAGATTTTCTTTGCCGCACGGAATAACAGTTGATCATCTGAATCGTGTTTGGTTGACAGACGTGGCTATGCATCAGGTCAGTTGAGATAACAATCGAGTCTCGCCGGATCAATCAATCAACTTCTATGGCGCCACTAGCCCAATGCCCAATGCCCCATAAATGTAATAAACGTTTTTTACTGTTTTCATTTTTTCACGTTTTCTACGTTTTTAACGTTTGTTATTTTTGCAACGTTTTATGCGTTTTTTGACATTTTAAAAATTATGTTCCCAACGTTTTAACACCTATGCTAAGTCCTGTAGGGCATCAAATGATGGCGCACCAAATCCAATTCGAATTAGAGCTAGGCCAAGAATCAAGATCTAGCTTTGTCGAAGTGCTCTTGACGTGCAGAAGTCTGAGCCTGTGAGGCTTAATCAGAATGTTTAAATCTCGAGGTTTTAAAATTATATAACTCTTGGCGATCGAAGTAATCAAACTCACTAGGTGATAATATTAGATGAGGTAACTTAGGAGTGGTTTTTGAGACATCATCCTGTGTGAAACCAAGGAAATCAGTCACGTATTGTTTTGGGGTCTTCAATTTTTCAACAGTTAACTATAATGATTACGTGAGTTATGCTTAGAAGGCTCTATTAGCCTGTGTGAAAACAATTGTATCAACTCTACACTTAATAACCTAGTTTTCCCAGATAGCTTTTGAATCCGTTGATTGTTTATTGTCTGACACTTTTGGGATCGATTCAATTGCCTAAAGCTATGGACATTTCGTTCTTAATTTTTCAGGTTATGAGATTTCAAATGCCGGAAACGCAGAAGCCGGACCTAACTCTTGGCGTTCGATTTGAACCGGGATCGGATAAGTTCCACTTCTGTCAACCAACCGCCGTTGCCGTCTCCAGCTCCGGAATATTTTACATTGCCGATGGGTATCATCGCATAATGGACATTATTAATATTCACGCACACATTTGCTTTAAGTCCTTCACTATCTACGCAAGCCTTTTCAAGTCTAAACTTAAAACCTTCCTAATTACATCAGTCATTTCTTTCATAGCTATAACAACCAGACCCGCCGCCTCATGGATACACTGACCTTTGCCCGGCCGACAACCCACCTCGCCTATAGCTATCTCAAGGAGGATTAAGCGCATAAGAATAAACATCTACCTACCAAGGCGCTATATTAATTTACGAGATTTTACTTTACTTTATCGTTAGCGTAACCAAAATGAGGTAAGGGGCGGGTCGCCCCCTATTCGGTTTGGAACAAGTGTGACGAAGAAAGAGCCTTAAGCAGCAGGCAATAAACCTGTACATTCGCATGTTTCGCTCTGCGCTATATAAAGCTGTGCTATTTAAAATGCATTTATTATGTAATAATTGAATATATATTTAGCATGTCTATACAGGTATTGCAACAGCCGCATACTCATGTTCTCAAAAGACGGAAACTATCTGAGGGAGTGGGGAGAGCGCAGCAGACGTGTTCTAGGTGATTATGTTCATAATAGGATATCATGTCTCATAGTGATAGGGTATCATAGCGTTGAATAGAACCGAACTATTTTCACAGATATAATCTAATCTACCTCTTACGTATTGGATGGAGTAGCAAATAGAATGTTACGTATGCAGAGGTCATTGATAACACTGGTCTACATTTTTTTTAAAAATTTCTGCTGACCTAAGTATTTTTGCTGATTTTACCCAATTGAGAGGTGCTGATTCCAGATATGAAGTCAAAAATTATGCAATACGTCAAATTTTTTTCGCAAATGAGAATGCTTAATTAAAGGTGTTAAAGTCAAACATAAAAAAAAATAGGAAATTCTGAAGAACTGATGTCACGTAATAGAGTTATTCAGCCAAAAATGAGTCTGTCGTCTAACCAAGAGAGCAATAAGAGCAATTTAATTGCTTAAATTTAAGTTTTGGAGAAATCTTCTCTTTTTGGATGCTCTGGTATAGTTATGATCAAGGTTGTCAAATGTAAACATCAAGACCAAGACACTCTGCCATAATGTTTGAGTTACATCTGCCTTGATATCTACGTTCCATGGTCGTGATGTCTTGATGACAAAGACCTTGTTCTTCACATTCCAAGATTTGAAGTTCAGGTAGCTATGAAGGAAATGCAACTTGACACTCATGTTTGCTCCTGGTCTTCGAAAAGCAATCTCAAATTTTGAACTGAAAGGTCATAATTCTCGACTCTAAGTTGCTGGCCAGTCAGTAATCAAGACGTAAAAAGCATCCTGTCTACAACTATAACATCCCATTGATTCAATAAGTCTTTTGATGTTGATGCAGTATACAAACTCCTCCTCCCATATGGAAATATTTCAAAAGATCATTCTCTCTGCCATGATACATAAGCGTGGTTCCTGGAGCCAACACTGAACAGGTTTTTTTCCTTCAGTCTTGAACCCGTAACTCTGCTGACGACTTTAACAGATCTAGGTCTCATACAAGGTCATTCAACTCAGCTTGGTTGAATGTTTGGTGCATTCCAGCGTCAACTTCAAAAGGCCACGAAATCTTCACCATCGGTGTCTGTTGACTGATTATTAATTCATCGTCGTTATTAACTCCGATTAGTAGTTATTAATAGGTACAGGAACTTCGTCACAGTGAGCAAAAAATGGTCTCAGAGCAGAGGGAGATTTGGTTACTGGATGGAAGATTTTGTCTTTGTGGACATGCCTGAAATATTTACCAGGCAGAAGTAGCAGTCATCAACATGCATGGTTTCGAGGCTCTCGCCACACCATTGGAACTCCAAAGCTAACACTATTTCTCTGACCTTTAGTCTTTTTCTCTGACCTTTAGTCACAGTATGAACTCTCTGAGGCTTTCAACACATGTCCTGCACACTTTATGTGGTGCCCAAGGTTTTTCTGGTCACCCAATTTAACTGCGAAATATGCATGATAAGCTTTATGCACAAATTCAGACACATCTCTCCTTTGTTTAGGTGTTGTAAAACAACCACAAATGTAGCAAACTTTGTCATGATCATTCCTGACTGCCCACAAAAGTGTTCTAGTGCTGGGTGACATATTCTCAGAAAGCTGCTATTTAAAAAGAATTAATTTTGCTGCGACTTGTAAGCCTTATGAACGACTGAATGCTGCTGTCGGTTTCACGCTGCTTATATAGACCTATAGCCATATAATGCTGACGTCTGCAGTTTAAAACTGCCTATTAAACTGTTGTGTTATTACATAGTTATGCCCACTGCATATTAAGCATATCTTTTTGCACTTCCTTATCTTTTTGCGTATTCAATATAGCTCAAGAATTATAATACATAATGCTAATTTATTACTGTAAACAGTAAATCAGTAAACAGCGTTTTGCGGAAAAACTGGACGTGATAGGAGAAAATGGGTGTGATTTTTGGATTCAGCACACCAAAATACGTAAAGATCACATGCTGTCTTCAAGTCAGCAAAATTGACGTAGACCAGTGTAATAAGTGTGAAAGAACACACACAGCTGCTGACTCTGTTTCGTGGTCGCTGCAGATTTTAAAAAAATCGTTAATTCTGTAATGACGTCCTTTCAAAAAATGCTGCAGCCAAAAATAGTTTTTGGAGAGTTTTTGAAAATATTCGGCAATAATTTCCCTGATTTTCACCAGTCTGATTTTGGAGAACCAGTCCTCATAGTAGGAGGCCAGTGATGTGGCCAAGAGAGCAAATGGCAAGACCAAGACCAAGACACTAACCCTCAAGACCAGGACATTATGCCTCAAGACAAAGACCAGGACATTATGCCTCAAGACAGCAATTTTTTTTTAAAGTGAAAAAATCCATATGTCTTGGTCTTGAAGGGCGATACCAAGACAGTAAGGACGGGACCAAGGCCAAGACCGAGACGCTGACCATCAAGACCAAGACCAAGACACTTGGTCGCAAGAACGAGACCAAGACATTGAGACGGGACAAGACACGTCTCTCGAGACATCACATCACTAAGTAGGCCTATGAGAAGTGATGCTATAGAAGTTAATGATTGGATCGTGTTAAACAAAATAAGCATTCGTCACGTTGATTCAATTTAACACGACACTGATTAATGTTTAACTGAACAGCTAGTTAAAACGATGAAGCGTCCAGTTCAACAGGTTTATAAGTATCTACAGGATGGCGCAAAAACCGGACTATATTAAATGCCAAACCTAATGTGACTAGTCTGTTTTTTTGGCGCCACCCTGTATTTATTTCATAGGTAATACTTTCGTCTACCTGCTTTGCATTTCCAGCCGATGGCTTTCCAGCTGCTTCGACGTTCGACGTGGTTCACGGTCTGACGATTCTCGAAGATCGCCAGATGTTGTGTGCAGCGGACCGTGACAATTCCCGCGTGCAGTGTTTCAACCTCGACAGCGGTCAGTTCGTCTGCCAGATGCACCCCCCGCAGCTGACCGGACGCCTCGTCGCAGTTTCTTATTGTCGTTCTAATGGTAAGGCGGCCAACCAAGCCGTTCCGTTCATCGCTTGGGCGTCGATAAATTGGTAGCAGCGTTTAGCTGCGAAGGTAAAACGCGGGTCTAGAGAAAGCAATGGCAAACTACTGTAAAGATTTATTGAATAAAGTATCAAGACTAAGTTATCTTCGGAAGCTCTGTGCGTAATCATCATTAAAACGTAGTAGTCAATTTAGTAGCAGTTTGATTGTTGTTATTTAACTTTTTTATTGTCCAATAGGGCAGTTGTATGCCATAAACGGGCACGATTCTTACGGACGGGCGCGTCTTCGAATCTTCATCTTTGATCCAGTCACCGGACGTCTGTTGAATTTCTCGAGGATCACAGGGGAGGCAAGTTTGCAAGAGACCACTCCATTGGCGAAAACTTGAAAGAAAAAGTGGGAGGCGCAACCTCGATGCCTTCCCCCTTCCATATGGTAGCCTCTCAAAATGTGGGAGCTCGACCCTAGGGGTCTAATGGAAGTTTATGCCTATGGACATTGCACAACTCGTTTTAAAACTGTCGCTTAAATTAATTTTGCATTTTGGAATTTATATTGAAATTTGATTTGTTAGAAAGCTTTGCGAATTGGGGAAGGGGAAGGGGCGAATTGCTGGGGACGAAATTTCCGCAAAACCTTTTATTTCGGGGGCGAATTGTCGGGGCGAGTTACTGGAAGATTTGTCCGTATCCCGGTGTAACCAGGCCCGCCGAGAGAAATTCCGGGCCCCTGTGCAGACGGGAAGTCACGGGCCCCTAACAAGTGTGAAAAACTGATGATGACCCTTTTTGCTTGTTAGTCATTTTCAGGATGCTAATACGTCACTGGCCCAGGCACACTACGGGTCGCAGGGTCCCTGTGCATTTCCTCCTCTGCCCCCTCTCGGCGGTCACATGGGCCCCTTTGAGCTCTACGGGCCCGGGAACAATGTAACGGCTGCACAGCCTCTCCTCAAACCTTCACAATGTTTAATCTAGACTCCTATACTCCGGCGGGGGAACTGACAAAGCTGGGGGGAATTCTGCTGGAGGGCTGCTGTTAGTTGATGTAGTATACCAAAATTTCCGGGGCGGGGGAATTTGAAATTTCCGGGGGAAGGGCAATTCCCTCCCGGAAACGGCCTAGATTAAACCCTGGACCTTCGTATAATATGTACACCAGATTTCGATCGTTTGTAAGCATTCGATGTGCCTGTGTTGACAAGGGAATCGTTTGTGTGATTTCTCTCGTGTGAACAGGAACTGTTCCGACCTCATGCTCTGGCAACGAGCGCCGACTGCCGGTATCTGCACATCGCTCACATAGAACCCAACAGAGTTTGGAAAATCCCAATACACGAAGAAGGTATAACTGTCCATCTGCTGCATTATGAATCACTGCACGCAATCTGAGTGCAACACCCCTTAATAATGATGATGCAGTTAAGATGATATCGTTCGTCATAAGGGGAGGAAGAGGTCTCCAGAATATTTCAACCCCCTCCCTCTCCAAATTCATAACCCTAGAAATAACCCTGGAATAGATGCTCGAATCTTGAAATTTTTAGTGCTATACAGATAATAATACAGCAGTGTTTAATCTAGACTCCTGGACTCCGGGGGGGGGGCAACTGGCAAGGCCGAGGGGGGAAGTCAGCTATAGGGGGTTGCTGTTAGTTGATGTAGTATGCCAACATTTCCGGGGGAAATTTGAAATTTCCGGAGGGAATATGAAATTTCCGGGGAGAAGGGCAATTTTCTCCCGGAAACGGGCTAGATTAAACCCTGCTATACAGTAACCTCTAAATTTTCCTTTAGACGCCCAGATTGTGGTGTGGTTTCATTATCCAACGTGCTGCCGTCTTGATAATGCTAGGATTTTCTAAGTAATAATAATTATTCTCCTTCGATGGATGACCTTTTGTTGTCAGGGCCGGCGTCGTCGCAATGGACGGTCAGCAACAGTCCCGTGCCGCCGTCGCCGTCGCCGTCTAAGACGGTGCATTCTGTCGAGACGCTGGTCTCGCTCGGCGTTCGAATCGATAAATCCTCTCTGCAGATCGACGAAGCAAAGAAGAAGCAGAAGAAGAGGAGGAGAAACACGCGGACGTCGAAGAGGAGACGGACTTCGGAGTGTCGCTGGCCATCGGCGGATTGCTGATCGTCCCCGTTTCTACGATCGCCGTCATTACTCTTTTAATGCGGCTCAGAAAGAGCGGTAAGCAGGGAACCGTCTTCAAGAGACTAGGCCATACAGTGGCGTAGCCACGGGGAAGGTTGGGGTTAAAACCCCTTTGGCTGCCGATGAAAATTTTTGTATATTTCCATACATTTTTATTTTCGGACGCGGTTTTGGGGGTCAATCCCCCTTTCCCTTGGCAGGCTGCCGACTCAAGACCCACAATTTCTAAATTTTCTAAATGTTATATATAGAAAGTAAAGGTATAGAGTGATGACCTTTTTAGCTTGTCAAGATTTTTAAAGTTGGTTGTGATCAATACCAAGCCCCCTTCCGGAAATCCTGGCTACGCCACTGCGACCATGGTTTAATATTCTATAATATTAGTTACACTGTATTAGGGCGTGCGAAGCTGCGAATATGTGGGCTTAGATCAGGGATGTCCATGGGTCCATTTTAAAGAATCCAACCCAACCCATCAAATCTCCAACCAAGCCCAATCCAACTCATGCCGGCAAAAGGGTTACTTGATCCAACCCAACCAACCGCAATACATTGCAATTTCTTAAACCATGACTTATTTTCTGACCAAACCCACCATAAAAATTGTAAAGTCTGACCCAACCCAACCCATGGATTAACCCAACCCATGGCCATCACTGCTCCGGTTTGGCTTTGATTTGGCGTGCCGCCATTGACGTAGTTAAGGGGGTGGTGTCAAGAGGCCCGGGCCCCCTATTTTGACTGGGGTTAGCCGCGGAATTTTTGCAAATCCGTTGAGATTTTTGGGGGAGTAGGTTTGATGATCGAAATATAATACGCGAATGTAGCAAGAGCCTTTTTTGATCATAGACATTTTTACTCGAAACTTTAGTGTGCCCCTATTCTGGAATCCTATTCTGGAATCCTTGCTACGCCACTGTGTGCCATGGGCTGATGATCTAGGCATTATCCTGGGTCTAGACTTCTATTACGCCACTAGACTTGAGCCCCCTACTTTTCGAGAGGCCAGGCTAGAGAAGTGGAAAGTAGAGAACTTTTCCATTACGCCACTATCATAATGTCCATATAGGCGTAAATCTGAATGTAAAAGCGAGGACTACAACCCCTTTAACTTTCCACTTCTCTTAGAGAAGTGGAAAGATATAGACTTTACGCCTATGGACATTACGATAGTGGCGTATATAATGGAAGTTAATTGATTGAATTGACTTTCTTGAAGTGGCCCGATATCTCCAATATCTTTTACGTAGTCTTGTGCTGTGTCAACGGCTGATGTTATATAGTTCTCATTCTAGATGTCGAATTGTAAGTCTAAATAGTTGCAGTATTTTGCTGTAAAAAGTGTTTTCAATCGTCAATCTGACACTGTGAGAAGACCTAAAGGGCCTAATAGGCCTAAAATTTAACCAGTCGACTATTGGCCTATGTAAAATATGTCGATTCAGCAGGACCGTTGACTTAACTCCAAAATTAGAACCTAGTCCCAATTCTAACCAAAATGGCAACCAGTTGTGACCCTAAAATAACATTACCAAAAAATTTAGTCTTGGCCAAAATATTGGAGCTCCAAACTCCGCCATAACTGGTGATAAACCCGGTTGATAGAGGAGGACACACACACACACACACACACAAACAAACACATAGGGCCTAAACACACACAAACACATAAAGATACACAAACACATTAACACACACAATGAGGATGCAGGTCAGACGCCAGTTAGAAAAGCGACGATCGATCGGTGGTAGGATCGCCGTTTTCTAAAATCGTTTCTTCGCGATGCAGGAAAGTGTCGTCTTTTCGGTCATCGTTATCGCAACCGACGATACTCGTTATCGTCGCTTCTCAGTCGCCGTTCCGGTTCGGGACTGGAAGGCTTCGACCGTCTCCGTACCGACGACAACGCCAACCACGACGAACTGGAACATCTTCACATCAACAACAGCGACTCGGACATCGACGACGTCGTCGTCACCACAACGACGAAGCATCTCAAGGCGTAACGAACCCACGCTGCATCGATCGTCACCGTCTTAAGTAATGATAGCAGTGGCGTAGCCAGGATTTCTGAATGAAGGGGGGCACAGCTTCATTCAAAATTCTTGGCGAGCAAAAAATTCGTCGTGTCCATGGCTTTGAAGTCTGGTGCGTTCTCGATTTGATACTACCCCTAACCTCCCCCCAATTACTCACAGGTTTTGGACGAATCTCAGGACTGCAGGTTCCGGTCAGAATCGGGGGCTGGCGGGCGGGCGGGCCTCCAGAGCCCCCAGTGGCTACGCCAATGAATTATGGGCAAACTATGTACAGATGCCCTGAACTACTATTTGTGTTTAAAAAAACAGATGTTCACCTTTAAGTGGTTTAGACTACTATTTGTGTTTAAAAACGATGTAACCATCTGCATTCAATAACCACTCTATTCAAAGTTCAAAGTTTATGGACTGCGACTTCCAACTTAAATGTGAAAACCTTCGATGTAAATCGTAACAATCTAACTATCGTTAAGGCTCTAAGGGGCTGTCCATTAATTACGTAAAAAATTTGTACTGTCAAACTTTCAGTGACCCCTAATAAAATTATGTCAAAAACTTTTCACCCCTACAAGCTAACAATCGTCCAAAATTAAATTGTTTACGTAAATTTATCTTGACCTCCTCCCCATGCCAACAACTGTCAGACTTCTTCAAACCCGTCCTCTGGTTTGCCTAGGTAATTAATGGACAGCCCCCTAAGCGGATATTGTTGATTTCTCTATATATTTTCGATATGATGGTAGGCCTATATTAATATTAATAAGAGGATATCTCAAGATCGAACAGAGTGAAAATCCATGGTCGCTAACGTAGAAATACGCAGCACCTAAAGAAGAAGAAGAAGAAGAAGAAGAAGAAGAAGAAGAAGAAGAAGAAGAAGAAGAAGAAGAAGAAGAAGAAGAAGAAGAAGAAGAAGCAGAATATTGGCATGACAATTAAGACCATTGGCGTAGCCACGGGGACGAAGCGAGGTGGGGTGGGCCTTCTATTCTGGCTGCGATCAGACCCGTCGAGAGGGCGTATGGAGCGATCTTCGGGGGACCAGGGCGGGTTCGCGATAATGTTATCTCATCACTCCCATGCAATACTATTTATTAATACGAACTCTGTGAGTTGTGCAGGGGGCCTGCAAAGTCGGCTGGGGCGCCCCCCAAGCGCCGATGGTATTACGCGCTTGCGCGTCTTAAAGGCGTCCTGAAAAGTCCCAACTCACAAGCCAAAAAAGTCATCACCTTTTTCGCACTTGAGCTGTATATTTTTGGGGAACTTCTGAAACAAACTTTCGAAAAATTAAAACTTTAAACTTTTTAGGGGCCCGTGACCGCTCTGCCAAGGGGCCCGGAATTTCTTTCGACGCGCCTCGCTGGATCACTTGTGGGATTTGCGCAAAATTGTTGAGATATTCGGGGGGAGGTGGCGCGTACGCCCTATAGGATGGTCGCAAATGAATTGACGTATAGAAATGTGAATGCGCCAAGAACTCCTTGACAGCGTTTTTTGCCTCTAGGCCTTTTAAAACTCGAAAATGGTTGATGTACTCCCTCCTCGTTATTCCGGAACACTGACTACGTCAGTCGCTAGGTGGCGCGGCTGCATTTTGGAATTCGAAAGAAACACTTAAGTGCTGCACTCCTGGTATATAGTGCGGCAGAAGTACACTTAATTTCATAATTTCGTGCATTTTGACCAAGGTATTGTGAAAATATTTACATTGAAATAGGTTGGTACCGGTTTTATTGACCACCCTGTAATAGACTGTGTATGGTGCAATATGATCACTTGAAATCAATGGTTCTTACCCTCCACGGAACTCACAAAGCAGTAGGCAGAGAGCGGAATCCGCAACGTTGTCTCAAGAGATGTGTAATAAGGATCTACAATGTATAATGTATATATTGAAGATTAAATGTAAAACTGTTTTAACTTTTTTGGCTTTTTAAACCTTAATAATCTTTTGCGGAATTCAGGATTCAGAAGGTTTCTAACTTGAAGACCTGCCGTAGTTGGCTACCTGTTTATCGGCATCTCGCTCCAACTAAAATACGTTCATCCAAGCATTTCAACAATAAACTCCGCCATAGCCGGTGGCAAGCCCTGGTTGAGAAAGGAGGAGCCAAACACACATACAAACACACATAGACGCCCATCGTCTTTTAGACGGACGCGTCTATAAACAAACGCAACACACACATTTCAACAATAAACTCCGCCATATTGAAGCATTATTTACTGACGGTTGTAGGGCCCTAAAGGTTGAGAACGGAGTAGCCGGCGCTGACAATTAGGCAATAAGCGACACAAACGCACACAGACGCCCATCGTCATTGATGCGGACGCGTCTATAAACAAACACAACACACACACATTTCAACAATGAAGACATGTAGCCAATTTGAGTTGAAGCATTAATTATTTACTGACTTAGTTGTAGGCCTATTCAAGCCCACAGGCTACGGCATTCTAAAAAAGGTAAAAGTAGTCCCGTAAAGTGAACGTACGAGCAGCACAACAGTAGGGTCCGGCGCTGATCTCCGTGTATTAGGGCAATCAGCGACGCAGCTTTGGCGGAAATGATTTAGAAACAGGAAGGATTTAGCTACGCCATTAATCTAGATTATAGGAAATGAGGAATCAGATTTTTATTGTTTGAAAGTGTCCATGTAGACCTGCGTTTTACCTTCAGGTGCAGCTTAGCGCTTGCTACCAATTTATCGACGCCTGAGTGAGATGAGATGACGAACGTGGGGTCGCCGGCATCATGACTAGTTCCCGGGATGGTCAACCATCCAAGTACTTACCGCGCTCAAGAAATTTTTATCTGCACAGGGGCCCGAAATTTCTCTTGGCGGGCCTGGCAAGAGGTAGGCCTAGGCCTATTGAGGTGGCAAATTGTGGAGGCAGTTTTAGTATCTAGGCAAGGACAGAGCGTCTATCTTACTGTAGTTTTGAAATCCTGACATGGCGACAACGAGGCATTTGTCATCAAGTGAAGATCGAGTCCGGTTGGGGGAGGGGGACATCTAAGCAGAGATTGAAGGCTATTCAAGCCAATAATAGGCTTGAATGAAAGAGGTAGCATAGCCATCGGCATAGAGTTGGGTTGGATGTAGTCAAGTGAAAGGCTGAACAGTACAGGCCCAAGAACAGATCCTGAGGCACAGTAGTACTCAATTTGCAGAAGCATAAGGAGAGAGACCAAAAGTACGAAAGATCCACTTCGAAGCATTCGATCTAGAAGATTCACCACAACTTCACATAAGACAATAGGGTCTTGACCAGAACATCCATCCAGCGCTATATAAATTAACGAGATTTTTGATTGCTCTCCCGCCATTTCTGACTGATCTTTTCCGACTTGACCTGGCTCTAATCAAAGCCTTCTACATATAGAAGGCTTTTCTCTAATTCAGTTTGGATTTGGTGCGCCATCACCATCGGCTGATGCCCTAGGCATTAAAATAGTAGCGCTACAGAAGTTGATTGATTGATTGACTTACTTACTTATCGTGTGATATCTTCGTAATCATAGACTTTAATATGTATTATAATAAATCTATGTTCGCAATCACATGATTCTGGGCTGCTTCATCATGGCCGGTGTTTGCTTTTGATAATAATAACAACGATAATATTTATTATTTTTGTCGAATAAAAACAATTAAATTCTGAGATTGAGAGGATCTAACGATGGCGGAGGTTGAACAGGACGAGCTGGCGTGGGATTACACTGCAGATGAATGCTCGCCGCTGCTGCGTCGTGCCGTTTCGCCGTACGGAAGGTTAGCTTCAGGAATCAGGATTTCCTCAGTCTAAGGGTACTGGGCCACGGGCGTTCATTGACTTGCGGAACGCATCCGTCAATGAGCCGGGCAAAGCGCCTAGCATTCGCACCCGGAAAATTTTTCACTAGTAGCAAAAAATGAGGCCACGCCCACATATCATTGACGTAGCGCACGTTAAATAATGGTTGACGAGGATTTTGCCGTTTTATGAGGAACGATGTTTTTGCTCACATCAGTACATGCATTATCCACGGGAAAAAGAAGAAGAGAGAGCGGGTATGTTTAAAACCATGAGTAAAGGTGCAGGCAGTTGCACGGTGCGTACCATACCCTTTTCAAGGAAAATACAGCGATAGATCAACAGTCACTTGCCAATTTCCCTGTCTATAGGATCAGATGAGCAACCACCTAACTCAAAATACTTAAATCGTGTGCATTTTTAGTAAAGTGCGCTGTCTTTTTGTGAAAAATCCGAGCAAACCGGTTCTGTTTATCGCTGTTTCGCGCCGTTATCATTGGACTCTCGCCTGATTGGTCGGACAATCAGAAAGTAGGTAAATGAAAGCCGATGTTTAGCTGCAAACAGTATGAGCCGTCCAAAGCTGCGTACCACTCGCTCCCCCCACAGTCGACCGCAGCGCGTTGTATGCCTGTGGCCCAGCTGTCCATTAGAAACCAGCTTATCAGCCAGGCGGCCACTGGATGGCGCTTTGTCCGGCTCATTGACGGCTGCGTTCCGCTAGTCAATGGACGCCCAGTACCACAAGAGACGCTTCAACCCTCTCCGGTATCCATTGTCTATTCCTCCGTTTACTTGCTGGTTCTGTGGCGAATGATCTGATGATTTAAAATGAAATGACCGTGTTATGGATCCACTGCAGTTCATTAGAAGTTTCGATTATTTTGCATCTCAGTTTTGCTTTCTTTATTTCGCCGCCCTTGATTTTAAGGGCCTATGCCTTTTCTATGATAATGAAATGCATGCAAAATTAGGCTATATATACTTATATGTACATACATATATGTGCATATAGATATATATTAAGTACTTACAATATACATATATAAAATGTGTACAAGATTTGACAGTACTTGGTTCATCTGAAGATCTAATAGACAGTAAGAGAGTTTCAGATTTTTGGCTCTGCTATAGAGATATTCTATTATATTTGGACTTGGCTCCATATGCATTTTTCAACAAATCAGCAAATCTTCTTGAGTGAATGGTTTTGCTGATTTAAAATGCTAAGGTTCGCCATGTGTACGTTTTTAAAAAATT